>DF242494.1:0-32500 GCA_000507305.1 Breviolum minutum Mf 1.05b.01
AATGTAGACTCAAGGTAAAAGAGAAAGCACAAGCTCCGCTACCACTTGAAGGGGAGAAATTCCCCGTGATTGCCCTGGACTAATAACACCGTAGGTCAGCAAGCGCTCTTTTTGTAAGACTCTATTGCAAGTGCTAAGTCTTGAGCCAAACGTTGTCATAGACATACGTTTGTGAGGTTCAGCTATACAGTAAGATGACGTGGTAAACTATACATGTTAGCATTGCGTAAGTCCATGTCTTCAGGGGTTCCCCAAAAGAGTAAAAACAGGAAACAACCCTCTCCGGCCCCCTGCTGAACTTTGAAAAGAAAATAACACCATGTTCCTAGGTGCTTTCACACACACGCCCCCCGAAGGGGGCGATACTGAGAGAAGCAAACCCCATCAACAGAACAGAAGTCAACAGTTCAAACCAAAACCTAAGGAAGCAAACCCCATCAACAGACAGCCAAAACGAAGTGGGTTCTTGGCTTAGCCCTGGCCATTTCGGAAATGCCTTAGTTGGGTTCTTGGCTTAGCCCTGGCCATCCTACGGTGTTGGGTTCTAGGCTTAGTCCTGGCTATGCTACGGTGTTGGGTTCTAGGCTTAGCCCTGGCCATCCTACAGTGTTGGGTTCTAGGCTTAGCCCTGGCCATCCTACAGTAACACAAAGAAAAGGCAAACTGAAGAGGAAAACAATGTAATCGAAAGTTTCAACACAGACTCGACACGACAAGCAGGTCCATCGAATACCTTCCAGACATATATTCAGGGTTGACACTAGGTCTTATAAGTGGCTGGAAGCCTCCCAACGCCAGAATGGCTCGTGAGTTCTTAAGTTCTGGTGCCCGACTGGCTGTAATGGCTCAGAGGGCCGGCTGTACGGCCTTTAATCCATGGCACAAAGGCCTCCCTGGTTCCGTTTGGAAACATCAACTGTGGTTTGTCTAACCTGGACCTTCTCTGAAGGTCCATCCAGCCGGGATGACGTAGCACCCGGAGGACTAACACACACTGATGAGAGTTCTACATGTTTGTCTGGTGTAGTGCGAGGTAGGGCATCGATATGAAGTAGGCCTCATTTAAAATATATATAACATGGTCCTAAAATAGCTCATCATCGGAGAAGTTGTAGTTCCTGGAAAATAAATCGATCGAAAGGGTTCTAAGCTTAGCCCCAGCTATTTAACGGAAAAGCAGGTACGTTTTCACCGGGTGGGGGGGGGTGTCTTCGTTGGCCGGAGACCCCCCCCCACCCTCTCCGGCCCCCTGCTGAACTTTGAAAAGAAAATAACACCATGTTCCTAGGTGCTTTCACACACACACACACACACACACACACACACACACACCGCGCATCCGTCTCCTTCGCCGCATTTTCGCTTGTCCACTGTGGCCGTGGGCTTTTCACCGGGGAGATATACCTTGAACTTCTGCGGGTTTGGCGGGGAAAGAAGGTGATCAGTTGATCCAGAAAACATCCCGGAAGTTCGGCATGATCAGTTGATCCAAAAACCGGAAGCTTCATTTTTGCCACAGGCATTGAACCTTCAAAGGATGCCATCTTTATGTCACCCAGACCTGATTCGTTGAAGTAGTTTGTTGACTTGCAGCCCAGACATGTTGCCAACAACAAAAACATATGAATAAGTCAACCTGCATCGCAGAGGGAACCAGAATGTGACCATGGATCTTTGAAAACGCCTCACAAAACTTTGGTTTGCCTAGCAAAGGAAAGTATCAGAATCTTCTTGTCAATCTACAGCTGCTAATACTTACTTGGTGCTACTTTTCAACAACCATTTTTCCACACCAAATTTTCCCTTCAAATTCGTTACTGTACAAAATTATCCCTTTAAGTCGTTACGTCCGGAGAGAATAGCCTTTACCAACTTTTTTGGGCACGCAAGTTGTAGAGCAGTTTTGTTCCATAGGATCATACCCAGCGTCCAAAAACCCAAATGACAAAGATTTATATACTCAATTCTTTTTCAGATTAACAAAACTCCCTTCAAGTATTTCTCCATGAAATTTCCAGCTACAGAGCTGCAATATGCCGATGAAATGGGTAGTTGCTTAAGCTTGGTAGACTGCATAAATGTACTGCAATAGATTGTATACGTATTCTGTTTTTATTCATACCACACTGGTAAACTAACATGACAATGGAAAGTCCCAAGTTTCAATTGGAAATCTTCAAACGATCCGGGGCGCATTTAGGGCTTAGAAGCCGAATCCTTGACATGTTCCACTGCCACTCTTATGATTTGTTCCAAAACACTTTTCGAAGGGGTAGCCCCGAAGAATGTGATGTCACTCCCAAAAAAAGAATCCTTCATCTAAAATCTCAGCAGCCACGGGGTTTCAGCATAATCACCCATTTCATCGGCAACACATAATATAAAGTGAAACACTTTCAACTATCCATCATCCATCCCAATATCCCAAAAAATCCTCCTCCCCCCAACCAGCATTCACCCCTTGATTCATATAAATTCGTACCAAACGACTCCGTTTCCGGTGCATCCGGTGACTCGGCCATCACCTGCACGGTCGCTTGGGGGCCCGTTCGTTGGCTCGCAGGGTTTACCGGTTTCACCGATGGCTCGGTCTGCAAGCGCTGCAGCAACGCCTCCTCACCGGGGGTGGATGGATGGATGGTTCAGGTGGCCTGCCTTTTTCTGCCCAAAAAAAATGGGGCGTTTGGCTTTTTTTTTGGCAGGTTGGTCGGTTCCTCATCTGTTTTTTTTTCCGGGGGGGTGGAGGAAGAAAAGAAAGGGGTTGAAGGTTGAATCAACCCCTCGGAAAATACACGAACACTAATGATTTTTGGGAGAAGATGTAGATATACTGATACCTAAAAATGTCTGAAAAAGTATTGTGATACGATTATGATACGAAAGACGACCAAAATATTCCAAGAACGAAACGAAATCGCTGAAATCAGCGCAGGGATGCGCAGGGTTACATCCAGGATGCTGGCATTTTGTGTGCTTATGTCCTCTGCTTAATCTAAAAGTTCCAACATTTTGCCACGCGAATGTGAACAATTCCCCCACTTTTCTCGTTGAGGTGAAGGACTTTGGCAAAGACTTTCCCGGTTGGCAAACCAGAGATTTACCCACATACCACCATCGAGAATGAAGCGAAGAGTTCCATGTCGATTGAATTTCCAAGTTTTCGCAGAGGAAAACTACGGTGCAAAAACACACCTACCCAAGGCCTGTTCGGAGAATCGCTGCTCGATGAACTCATGTAAATCACGAATTTGATAGTAAAGATCCTGACATTTTAGCCGGGAACGGAATGCTGAAAAAAAAGTCACCTTTCCCGCAAGAGAAACCAGTAGACTCCATGGAGATCAAAATGACTTTCCCGCCACAGATCGCTAGAGGATTTTTTTCCGGTCGATGGCATCCACCAAAAGTACAGCAGTACAGCAAATAGATGGCATCCAACTTTTTGTTCGTTCTTGGGACAAATTGGTTCGACCCAATTTGAGCCCTCCAAACTATACCAAGATGAAGCATTTGTCATGAAATACATCAATCCAAAAACTGTCATCAACTAGGCCAGTCAAGTTGATTCCAATCCTCCATATGGGATTCTTGAAGGGGTGGGGGGTTGTCCAACAAAGGGGACCCCTTCTCTTTCCCATCATTTCCTATGGGTCTCCCTCATCTCTTAAAAACCTCTCCCTGCCCGTTGGGAACTCAAAATCTTTGGGTGGCCAAGGCACGATATTGTTCAACTGCGCCTCCACTCGCCCTCGCAACGTTAAAATGGCCCGAGAATTCTGAACCCGACGACAACTACCACCACCACCACCACCACCACCACCACCACAACCACCACAACCACCACAACCACCACAACCACCACAACCACAACCACAACCACAACCACAACCGCACCCACAACCACAACAACGAACAAAAAATTGCAGGAATCATCTCTCAAAAAAACGACGAAAAGAAAGTCCTGGAATCTGATTGGTTTATGTGAGTTTGGTAGCTTGTATATCCAAATCTGATTTGATTGAAGCATGTTGTTTTGAAGCCATAGGGCCTTCGTGACCTTGGGCACCCTCAATTTTTTTTGGCTAAAAATATCAAAAATATCAAAAATGCTACTGTTGGAATCTGGAAGAACTATTGGGATTCGGATGCTTCACAAAAACGAGTTGAGAATGCAGCAGGATTTTTGAACTATATATATCAATTTAGTCAACTGGGAAATCACCCTGTCAAAATCCTTTCATACTTGAATCAACTTTGACCACCAATTTCAGAAGCATTGATCTTTTCAGAAGCATTTTAACCCATGATCCCCAACCAGCTAGTGAATTTCATCATCAACCACAAGAATGGGAACAGTAGCGAGTTTTAGCGTAATAAAACGTGATTTAACAGTCGACAAAGAACTTGTCCTTCTTCGCTTTTCTTCTATTTTTAATCCCTTAAAATGATTCATTTCTCAGAATGTCCCCGGGAAAAAAAAACGTGGGGTCATTTTGAAGGATGTGACTTTCACCCTCAAAATCTTGTTGCCAACGTGCCTTCTTCTCGTGGCTCTAGAAAGCCCCCAAGCATCGGCGATGCTTGGGCGAAGGGTGGCCCGGTCGGATTGGATTTTCGTTTCCCTTGATCCTATTGTGGCTTCGGTCGCAAAAACGCTCCAGGTGGTTGCTGCTTCCAAAAAAACATCAATGACGACGGCCTGCTATATTGCACACCAGGAAGACCATCAAGAGATCTCATCCTGATCCTAATTTTCTTTTCAACATGCTGGTATTGGTACTTAGAAGCTTAAAACCTGTTGCTTTAGTGGCACCCCAAACTCCCATTTTTGGACGGTTCAATCAGTTGTCAGGAACTAACTTGGGAAGATAGATTTTAAGAAGTCAGCTTTAGAATCACACCTCAGCTTCTTGACAAGCTGGAGGAGTTCACCAAAAAAATGCCCAGAATGAGGCCCCAACATCGACAAAAATTTGGAGAAAAATCCTTCAGGATGTAGTTGGATCGTCAAACCATCTAGCTACGTTGGATTCGAGGTTCATGGTGATGGTGAACCTCATCTACGAAAATCCTGAATTCAGGTTCCAGTTGTGAGTTTTGGGGTCACTACAATTGGCTTTTACATATTGATGCAGCACTGCGGCAGATGTTTTCGAACCAGTTGAATGATATGAAACCTGAACTCGCAAAAAAAGAACCAAAGATTCTCAATGTCTGGTGTAGGATTTCTCCCTTCAACTGTTTCATTTTGTGCGCCATCTTTCTTTGGAACTGCTCCGGTGGTATTCTTCACCCAAAAATACATTGTCAGCCCGCATCAGCACAGCCAAGCTTCAAAACCCTCCATAGCTATGCAATCTTCATTGATTCCTTCCCCTCCACAAAACCAACATGCATTACAGTTGATGACGAAACGCTTGCGGGCTTTCAATGTCACATCCATTTCGGAAGCTGATCCAAGACTTGATTGGAAAGAAGATGCGCTGCACACCCCGCAAGTTACTCGGCCACCACACCAGCATGGGATGATGTCCTGGAAATTGAAGGCGTCAACACAGACGGATGGTCCATATGAAAATATGGATGATTTTAACGTCAATGTTCACTTTCCAGGTGGGTGCACCCAGAAAAGGGAACTCAAAGTGGACAAAATTCCTCATCTTCCGTGCCAACTGGTGACAATTTGAAACTCACCCCAAATTAAAATGGAAAAACAAAATTGATGACAACAAAGGGGCCCGGTTTAACTCTCTCCCGTTGATTCAACCATGAAACGCGAATCTGGCTGCCATGAAGCACCCGGCCCCCGTCAACAACTGACAGGCCTCCAGGGTGATCCTAAGAAGTTTAAGGCCTCCCAGGTGGTCAGGGGTCCGAAATTTCTTGGGTAAACTGGGGAGGTTGAGCCCCAAAAAAACGCAAGTCACCAAAATATGGGAACGAACAAGTATGCAAAGAGAATTTGCTACTCGATTTTTTGGAATCAGTTTCGTTCCTTCACTTCCGATTCCTGCAGTTTTCAACTACATCTGAAGGGGTGAATTCATCACAAGGTGGAAACAAGATGCGGTTGCCGTTGTCCGTACCGCGAGCTCAAACGACGTGATGCCAAAATGACCACCCCTTGATTTTTCAGTGATTGATTCGCATGTACGGCTTGTGACAATACTTGTTCTTGTAATCGGATGGCCGAGAAATACCATCTTGAACTTTCTGAGGTCTAGCTCCGTAAAGACACTAAAAGGAACTCATATAGCTCACCTCTTACCCAAATTACCTTCATCCTTCATCCTAATAACCCCAGATGAAGCATTAGACAATGGAAGGGTCAGTCATTACATCAGCCATCCAACCAATGCAATATTGAGATCTATGAAGTGCTAAATCCAGCAAACTTACCACACATTTGCATTGTTTGATACCCACCAAAAATGCAACAAAAAGTGACTCATCCCCTGCAATCTTCATCATGAAATCCTGGAAACTCATGAAATTCCATCGTTCAAAACTTCCTGGACCTCGACTTCAGCTAGGAGCCGGTGCTCTCCAACCTAACAGGGGTGGGGAGGAAAAGTTCCCAACAGCAAAAACAAAATCCAGGAATTTTTGTGCGGCTCCTTTAAGGATTGGATCCTTAAATGTCCAAATCGGACTGACAGAAATCGATCATGGAGTGTTGCTGACCAAGTGCATGGACCCTTCCTCAAAAATGCTGATTTAACCAACAAGCTCCTCGTGTTCGCCAATACTGGAGTGTAACGACTGCAAAACAGGGAACAAGATCACAAAGAAGAAACAACTGCAACTACATCCCCGAAAACTAACATGGATACCCGAAATGATACTTTGGAAAAGGTGGACTCCTTTAAATATGTTTGGTATCTATGTTAGATTTCTGGGGTGTACTCATCCTTTTCTTTTAGGAAGCCTTGTGGTCATTTTTGCATAGTTCCAACGGCTTGGGATGCCCTTGCGAGAGTTCCAACCCTGGATGCAACCCCGTTTTTTTCGGTGGAAATCTATGGACAGAAATCTGGACATCATCATGTAACCTCAATTTATGGGGGATGGAGGTGGAAAAAACGCGGTGCTTCTTATCATGCATTAATGGAAGATGCACATCTCTCTCTATATATATATATATGCATGATATGCATGTATATATATCAGAAGAGTGGATAAACGATACATCCCCACCCGAGACATAGAAAGTGTCAAGTTGTAGATAGCCATGCTGAGCTACAGTCGCAAATGTATCACCAAAGCCTCTGGATCAACATGCAGAGTGAATCATCATCCTACCGCAATCGAAACATAAAAGAAACCTTATTAACCACACACCGACCTCCAATGACAAGAATACACAAACGGCCTTTGTTGCCACCTTGTAAAAATTCCATTTAACCCATGGGTTTAACTGGAATTACCTCATTTTGGATGTCAGGGATTAGACTCCAGTTATATACGGATTGTTTTTCCTGAGGCATCACGGGCATTCCAATTAAGAAACCAACTTAATGGAATGTCACAAGGGTTTATGTCCCTTTTTTTGGAGGGAAGTTTTGACAATCCAGACATTTAGAGTTCAATTAACCAACAACTGCTGGGTTGGAGAGAGGATGATCTTCATTTTTTGTCCAGCTTGGGGGGGTGAACTCAACTGCGAACACCAACTCCATTGAAAAACATGCTCGTCAAATGGGATCATGCAACCCCAAGGATCAGGGTGAAAATAAAAAGATGTTTGAGTTGCCACCAGTTATCTGAAAATCACCTAGGTGGTAAATGGCATTTCCAGTTGGATCATATCCCCATGGATTCATTTCCCTTGGTAAACACATCCACTTCCAGTTTTTTCTGAACATCACCTCCAGTCCCATAGCCCATGGAGCCCCATGATGCACCATCAACCTTGGAGGCGACTTAAAGAACCCTACGGTTTCATATATGAAAACCATGAGGAAAACCCATGAGGAAAACCATAGGGGAAGTTGAAATTTAGGGGATCCCATCACTTTTTGTTGAGGTAAAAACCATTCAAAGGTCGAGGTCTTCAAGTTTCTGCTTTCAGAAACTTTGATAAGAAGAAGTCTTTAAAGTACGGGGAAAATGCTAGGAAAGAATTTCATACAGTACACTCCGGTAAATGACGAGAAGCAATGGAGAATAAACCAAATGTTGATGCTATATATAAGGCATAAGGAAATATTGTGATAGTCCATAGCCATCTTGGTTTACGGGGTAATAAGCCAATGGAACCCAAAAAAGGGTCTGGAAGATGATTATCCTTTTCAACACGGTGATTTCAGGTTCCATCTTAGTTTTCGGGAGGGGTACCCTCCGGTTCATTTTACAGCCAGCTATGTTAGTTTACAGGAGTGTGGTGTTTTTAGGGCCCTATCATTCAATCAGTATTTCGCTCTGGAATTTATTGGCCCCAAAAAAATGTCGTGTTCGTTGGGCTGTTTCCCCCTTCCCCAGGTTGCCAGTCACATTTTTTGTGGCATCCTAGGAAGGAGGACAATCCAATGAAGGGTCAGCTGCATGCTCTTGTTTGCATGCCAGACAACTTCTGATCATCATCCAAAATCAGGCAAATCGCCATGGTATGTTCCTAAATGACCAATGCCACGAGTTTGTTACGGAACCCCCCATCCCCCCCATCCGATGGCGCCGCCAGATGATTTCATCATCCAACCCGGAGAGGTTTGATCCAAGCCAAACGACATGGAAAAAGTCGATTCGTGTTGTGATTCCAAGAACGGCCTTCCTTCAGCATTATACAGTATGCCTCCAAGCAGCTTCTGCAAAGAGAACCATCGGGGAAGCACGCGGCAAATATCAACAATCCACTTTTTGTTGGGGGTGGAGATGTCGTATTTTTCATCGCATTTTTTGACAACCCCCCACAAAAATGAGCAATTTCTTGGTTTTTTGCTGCATTTTTGGAAGGAACCACTAACCAGGCCCCAAGACCCCCCTTCATTCCCAAACCGCCTGAGGTTTCGTGCCCCAACAACCCCCCACCATTGAGGCACCACACTGGACACCAGGACCAGAACCCAAGTACCTCAATGTCTGGGGATGTCTGGATGTCATCCGGATGACATCCAGACATCCCTGGATGACATCCAGACATCCCTGGATGACATCCGGACATCCCTGGATGACATGGAGACATCCCTGACCTAAAAAATTCCTAGGGTTGGTTTTAAAGGCTACCATGATTTTTCTGGATGTTTTCATACCTTTGGTCACTTAAGATGGTCCATTTTTCATGATTTTTTCAGTTACAAAAGTAAGCCATTGAAAACAGATTCCTGATAATGAAGTTCCTTCATTGGTGCATGATACATCCATGCATCTGCTTTCATGGTGCGAGATGTTTTCCAATTGTCAGTGCTAGGTTTGTAAAACCCCCCCACAAACCGAAAAAAAAAAAAACGATTCTTGCAAAGCTTACTTACGGAATTTTCCCAGTCTCTAACCGTAAACGCGCACTCGTCCCCAATGATGTCGCAAACCCGCCGAATCTGATCCTGCGGGGTTTGGCAGGTGTTCATGTCCCCAAGTGTATCAACTTTACAAAAAACAGGTGGATGGTGGATGAAACTAACCATCATTCTTTCTAGCCGCCCCTTGAGGATTTATATTTTGAAATAAAAGAAAAGGGACATTGCCAGGTGAAAAAATATAGAAGAAAATCAATATGAGCTGCCGAGCTGCGTTTCTTTTACACGGGGAAGGGTACACTTTCCATCCACTGATGTAAGAATGCAAGGTTGCTTTACATTTGAACCCCAATTTGCGTTTGCATCCCGGACCGTTCAAAAAAATCAGAGGCCTCCCAAAACTCATCGTTCAAATAGTCCCGCGTGCGGTAGAAGAGCGTTACCATGCTGGGCAACGTCGTCTCTTCTTCAGCCAAACGGAACCTATTGACCGGGGTGAACCAGTCGATATCCACCATCCAACTGAGGATTAGGTATCGTTTGGGGGTGCAAGTCACCCATCCCCAGAATGAAAGTGACCACCAAAATCATCGATTTTTTTTCATGAACATCACCTGTTTAGTAAAAGCATATCCTCTTCATCCCACCAAAAAGGAAGTGGAAAATGGATCCAAACAAGATGAGTTTCTTGTAAAATCTGGGTGAATTTTCCACTGAACCATGACTTTTGGGAGAAAGATAATCCTGGGAAAAAAAAAGTCCAGCACAGGCAGTGGAGGCGGGGTCTCCCTGAGGGCTCTAGGCTGGACTCCTAGGTCCTGGGGCTCCAAACAACAGTTTTAAATGGATGGAAATGGTGGAAACATCCATTTCCGAATTACCTGGTCCAAAGTTTAACAGCGAGTTTGCCCCTGAAAAATGGTGGAACTGGAAGACGAACAAAGGCTTCCTATTGGGGCTTTTGGTAACTTTTCAGGGGTCAACTCGCTTTTAAACTTTGTTCCGGGTAGTAAAGATATGGAATCATCCCATTGAAACAACCATTCGTACATGGATGTTTCAGGTAGGGTAGGCAAACAGCTCGCTCCAAGAATCTGTACTCTTTTTCTCAAACAGCCCAAGTCATCGGTATACCTTCAACTAGGGTGATTTTGGAGTAGATATGTGGGATGAAAAAACAACTTATAGGATAGCTGGATATAGCTGGGGGGGACCCAACATTGGACCATGTTTTGGATCAGAGGCCGATGAGATAACAAATAATCTTTGGAAACAAACCCAGGTGAAATCTTCATGGTCAAATTTTCTACTGATCACATTTGAATGAAATAGTCCACATCTTTCACTCCTCTTTTTTTCCAGCCACCAGAGCATCCTATTTCGATCTCTGCGCAGTGAAACTCTGTATGTGATGGCCTTAAGAGAGGGAACGCTTAGGTGGTGCCATGGCCAAAAACTTATCATCTTTTGTACTCAATGCTAGGAAACAAGTTCATAATATGCCAGGGGTGGTTCAAGTCAAAAAAAAATGTTTGGAGAAAGAGAAAGCAAAGCGGTGACACTTCCAAAAAGCAATCATGGAAAGAACTGAAAAAATTAATAAATTTAGATCCTCCCAAATTCTAATCAAAAAACAAATGAAACTTGACTTATTGATCAACCAATGATCCCGGACTCTATAACGTCCCTACCTTTCCCAACGTTGGAAGCTGACTGGTGCAGTCTCCGAGTGGTTGGGCTGTATCTCTTGGCCATACAATTTGGTACATGAGTTTTCAGGGATGTTTTTCACCCCCTGCGTTACTAACGGCTTTCCAAGTACTCCCTGGATTTTTTTTCACCGCTCGCCCCCATGATTGTCGGGCCCCAAAAGGAAAGGATCGTCTTCCAACTGTGATTTTTCAGGGGGTGGGGAGCTGTCAAACTTGAGGGCTGTACGTATTGCAAACCAAAAAAGAACTATGGATGAAGAATGAAATGTTTGGTGATTAACTATACCTAGTTGCATAAGTTTTTATAATCTATATATATATATATATATAACCGCTTGTGTTGTTTTCCAGGCGACAAAAATGTAAAAAACTTTTTTGGGACCCCCGAAGAAAAAAACTTTTCGAAGCCAAGAAATCCAAGGTGAAGGGTGGCTTCAGTGACATGCACCTTTTTTTTAGGACATGGTTTCTCCCTCAATAGCACCATGCATCCGTACCCGAACACCTTCAATGGTCTCTACATGGGACTTTGCTGAAGTGACTTTGGTCACCACCATCTTGGTGAGACCATGACCTTTCCAACTTCCAGGACATCCCAGGCTGTGATGTTGGCAACACCAAGTCTGTTTCGCTTTGGACCAGCCATATTTCCAATTCTTGAAACCAGCTTGACAGTCATAGACCTTCTTCACTTTCACATGTTTCGTCCGGTAGATCACCTGAGCTTTAACAAAAAGGAAAGGCGGATTTAACAATTTCAAGCAGCTTTTTTGAAAATAAGACCTGACTAGACACATGAAGGGGTGTGACCTGGAGGTAATTTCATCCCGATGATTAGCTTATAACCAGATTGACGACCCCATAACAATCACCGGTATAGAGTATAGAGCATCCAACGCGAGGTGAAAACATGAGACGCAAAATTCGAAAGAACATTTGCACCCAAAAAGTTCCGGATGGTGACAAACGGGTCCACTGTTGATGATAATGCCGATTGAAATGTCATGATCAGGAAATGAATCCTATTTCTTTGTGATCTTAGGTTGGACCTCAAGTTTTAGGACGTTTTTTTCTGTCACACTAGTTTGCCAGGAAGGAACATGACTCCACCTTTTGAAACATACGGTGACATACGTGATATGACCCTGTAGATTGTGATTATTGATTTTCTTGTTCAAAAAGCATCCTCTGAAAATACATGCCCTTGTTCCATCCCGTGTCCGGCAACTTCCTGGGACGACTGCTTAGAATCATCTCAACAGAATCACTGGTAATACGCATGTGAAGCAAAGTTTGTGCAATCTTTGGTGGAAGTAAATAGCTTTCGTGGTATGGAAAAAACAGTTAAAGCAGTATTGTGGATTGGTTTCTTTGATGTTAAAAAAAATCTCCTGTGAGAAAATTAGACGCCGCTCGATTCATTGCCCGAGACAAACTGAGAAAACAAAGGCTTCACTCACATTTTTTCCAGACCTTCAAAAAAGGTCACGCCTTGTCCACCCGACTTTTTATCAACCCAAAATCTCCTCCCCAACCACCAACCTCACCCAACCTCCCCAACCTCAGCTCAAAACACCTTGTGCTTCACCAGCGTTTTGGCCGGCAACGGCACTGGTACTTTGACGACCTTTCCGGGACTCTTCATCGGAACCGGCACCGGCACGGCATGGTACACGGGAGGGCTTGGCTTGGGCACCGGCACGTACCTGGTGATGCAAAGAAAAACCCAACAGCAACCGGATGAAACCGAGGCGAAATCACCAATCACCAAACAGCTCCAACCAGCTCCGGCGTGAAAAACATGAAAGAACCCGCCGTAAAGAGTCGAACAAATTGGGGTGAAGATACATCCAGCCGCAAAAAAACCTGAAAGTCGGGGAAGGGAAGTTCTACAGTTAAATGAAAATGAACCATTTGGCAACAGGGAGGGATGATGCTACTTCATACTGCCCTAAGATAGCTTGCTGGAATGCCATGAGCTCACATGTTGGCGTTGTCAGCGACATCAAATGAAGAATCTTTGACCAGCTTGCGCAGGGATCCGAGATGGATGAGGTCATTCTTCATAAGAAAAAGGCGCTTCTACACATAAAAGTCGTTTGGAACAACCCAAAGCATCTTGTACACAGAAAATTAAAATACCTAGTGGTATATGGATTATCTTCAAGCATTTGAAGGATTCTTCTTGACTAATCCGTAGAATGAATCGTCATAAAAGAGGTGGGGTTAGACTCCACACCCCGCTAAAGAAACATAGCTGGCTGATTTTTCCACCCGGACACAGTGAGGAGTTTCCAAGTCAAATCCGTGATCTTTTTTTGAAAAGCATGTAATAACCCTAAGAAGTAATTGTTACATGTGACTGTTACATTCCAACATCTCCCAACTAGTGATTGTTACATCCCAACCCCCCAAAAAAAACTGCTTGTCAACATCTCGTCTCTCTGTATCGCAAATGTTTCTCTTGGGTTATCCCCCTATCATCCGGGTAGTCGCTAATGAAGTTTTTGCTAAAAATCCCCGGTCGCCTAAGAATCTAAAAGAATCCTGGTGACTGATTTCCCGATAGGGGGGCAATCCATATGTATCTCTCCAAAATGGGCCCTATACTAGTCACTAGTTATGAATAGACTTACAACCCCAACCCCTATGCACCATGGTCTCATAAATGAGCAACTGGGTTTCTAACCCCTGCCAAAAGGAGTCATAACCATACAACTGCTAACTTGGGCCCCCCTTTGTCTGTTTCCAAGGTGCTCTTTTTGATGCACATAGCGGTGAACCACATGAGGTGCATCTCTCACGGGTACATGAATCACTTGCGGCGGATCATGGATGGGAACCTCAGGTGACTACTTTTCATTGAATCCTGGTTGCTTAGTAGGGATCCTTATAACGGCTTTATTACAATGCCCATAAACTGGCTATAGGATGTCATCCCCGAAAAATACCCGCAACAAGTAACCAGGGTCCCTTTTGTTTTTTGGGTGTGCTCATGTGACCTTTTTCAGAGATCAAGTGTTTTAAAAAAAAAAAGTAACTTTTTGTCATATGATGGATATACAATTTCTATCCATGTAATCCAGATGTTTTTAATGGATAGAAAATGGATATGTGATGGATATTTCTTTTAAATAAGCGGTGTGGTAATGGTTGTTGAGGTTGATGAAATGTTTCAGGGACGATCCCAAAGATAGATGGGTTTACTATTAAGTTTGCTATAAGCTTCTTTTGGAACCACCAACTATTCGCTACCAAAACCACTCCTGGTTGACCTGTCAAAAGAAAACACATCAAAAAAAAACGGCTGCTTTCCTACAGGATTTATGCAGAAAATACATATCTATGACACCTCCAAATTTCGCTTGGTTTACTAGATCCTTCCTAGACCATGGGAAGGGCTAGCCAGCTACAAAAACAAATCTGTCTCACCCATCATACCGGTTCATTAAGAGGGATCCTTACCTATAATAGCATTGATTAAAAACCCCAATATCACTGGACAGTACCATCCCTTCACTACATCAAGCAAGCAAAGTCTTTTCAAATCTCACCTTGGAGACTTGAAACGACTATGAAAACCGTGTTTCAACGAAGAGAACTCCTTATCCCCCAACCTCCTCAGGGCTTTTTGGATGAAAACTAGGCAATGGGTTGCAGGATTTTCGGGGGGGGTCCAAAATCCTTCTCCAATCCTTGACAATCCTTCCACCAATTCCTCAAACGGAGAGAGTTTTCTTCGGGGGAACTGGGCCCCAAAAAAAAACTCCCTGCTGAAGATGAACTTTGCAATCACCGAGTCGGGTAATTTTCTGAGCCATTAAAAAATAAAAGCAAGATGTCAAAATGCCCCCCTGGCCCTGGAAGTGAAAAACCCATTTCCAAAATGGTGGTTCCTTTTTGGATGATAAACCAAAAAGGACACATTTATGAGTCAAGGCACATTAACCACACGGGAAACCACACGAGGTGGTGGTGCAGGGACAGGGACCGGTATTGGCACTGCCACCTGGCATTGTCAACTGGTGAGGGGTGGAAATCCTCCACGTTTTGGACCTTTTTTTGTGAAATGTTTTTTGGGGTGTACTGAGTCGTAGTGATGTAGTGATGTAATTTAATGCTAAGGGCTTTTTTGGATACTCGGAAAAACCCTTCGTCGTCTTGCTGACTTTGTCAAAAACGCCCTGCCTGCTTGACATGAGTGATGGTATGATAGTGGGGTCGGAGATCCGCTCGTGTCGTACAAGCGATGTTGC
The DNA here is from genome assembly GCA_000507305.1 of Breviolum minutum Mf 1.05b.01. Lineage (NCBI taxonomy): Eukaryota > Dinophyceae > Suessiales > Symbiodiniaceae > Breviolum > Breviolum minutum. The sequence continues at coordinate 15,421 of DF242494.1, forward strand.
GTTTGTAGCAACAGTATCGCTGGTGCTTCGGTGACCACTGCCTCATGCGCGGATTTTGTCTTTGAGAGGTAAAATACATGGATGTTCCCATTAACAAACATCACAACTGCCAGGGTGGCTGCCTTTCCCAAAAAAAAAGAAAGGATTGCCTTCCAACCACCATGCTTCAAGGAACTTCGCTTTTAGCTGCAAGACTTGTATTTGTTTATTAGTTGCATGCATGCCATGGCAAAGTGATAACGACACTTGCAACAATCATAGCTTGGGACCCTAGAACATGACTCACTGGAATGTGAAATGAACAAATAAGCAGTCATTCACATACCTTTTTCGCATGTATTTGTGTGTATGTGTGTGACATACATGCCTAAAGATATGTCAATAGCCATTTCAGACTTCTATATATGTAATATATATAAATTTATATACATGGCGGATTCGATTCTTCCCTGGTGGGGCAGCAGCAGGTTTGGTTTACAGAAAACCAACTTAGTATTCATCAGTAACCCACCATAAGGTCAGCTGAAAAGCAAGAACCTCTGTTGGTTTGTTCCACCTTGATGAAGTGCAGTATATGTACGAAAGAATCCTGCATATTAAAACCCTTTGAAAAAGACTACCCTGGGCAGTTTTCCAGATTGTGAGCACTAAAAACACCTGGACTTTTTGCATCAAACTACCCTGTGGCCGCAAGTTCTGTTCACCAAGAAACCGTTTCCAATCAACATAGCCCACAGTGCAATCAAAAGCGCTGCTATGCACATAGACTGTATGTTGAATCACCTGGAGATGATTTACAGCCAACGACTAGCCGGGCTACCCCCGCTTCGGAAGGCGGGGACAAAAAGAAACATCCGCTGGAAATGATTCTCAAAACAACAAAGTCATTTCTTGGAACCAACTTCAACAGCTCTTTGAAAAGTCTTTTGATGCACCTTCCGTTTTTTAGTCCCCAAAGCTTCACTGTGCACACCTTCTGTGGGGGTGGTGGCACTGGCACTGGCACAGTGCGCGGCACTGGGATCGTCTTTACCTTCGTAAAGTACTTGTCGTGCATAATGATTTGGGGCACTGGGACTGCTGCAGATGCAGAGCAAAAGCGCATATGTCCCTGGCAAAAAACGGAGAAGGTTTGTTTGCTGGCAAAGCGTATGGTTTCCAAGCTGTTATTGTGCCAAGCACTTTGAGCCAATAATTTATTGTGTGGCTTTCCCGAAGCACCCGGAAACTCCCGGACCATACAGCCACATGAGCCTTTCATCATGATCCTCCATCCCAAATGTTCAACCTTTCATCCAACTAATCCCTCAGCCGGCAGCACCATCCCCATCCATCCATCCATCCATCCATCCATCCATCCATCCATCCATCCATCCCCAACCCAACCCAACCCAACCCATCCCATCCCATCCCATCCCATCCCAACCCAACCACTTCAAAAGACCCCCTCCTGCATGCAGCACTGCGCTTTCATACTGGAAGAGAGCAGAGATGCTGAAGCACAGCTATCATCAGCTGCTGTGCTCGGCTCCCATAATCGCCACAACAGGGGGATGGCAGCCACGAAGCAAATAGCTACACACGCCAGGCCCAAACCAAAGGACCCGTAGCGATTCCCCGTAGAAACCGAGTAGCTCTCCTTCCTGAAGCTGGAGCTGCTCGTCACCAAAAAGCGGAACCCATGAATTTGATACCCCAAAAATTCACAAATTTAAATCACACTGGTGGCATGTGGCCCTGTCTACTCACCGCAGATTTGACTGGGAGTTGTGCACAGGAAAAAAATCCATAGTTTCAATAGCCCACTTTTTCCTCACAGTTTTTTTTTCAAAAAAGAAGACTCCAAACTTCCCTCAAAACCAAGGATCTCGAAACTTCCCTTACCATAGCCTACCAGTTGCAAGCTCCCAACTTTGGAGTAGCTTCCTAACCCAGGACCTTTGTATACCCAGCGCTCCGTTGTTTGTCCCATGCTTTCCAGGCAACACCCACCATGTGCTTCCACATCACCCATGGATATTTTTGTGGACACTTCTGAGGTGCCAAGAAAAAAAACTCCAGAGACCAGAATCAGATCTAAATGTCTTCAATATTTTTCAAAAACAAAAATGGCCAGCAAATCCATGAAGTTCAGTGGAAATCTCAATGATAATAAAGAAGTATTAAGAAGTAATAAGTAATAAGACACATATTGATGATATTCATACGACATTGGTATGTTTGACATTGGACATCTATTGAGTGAAATCTTGATGCTTCAACATGGCAATTTGTGCGGAACTTTTTCAAAGGTTTAGGTGATACTCATGTAAGCAAAAGAATGGAAACATACCAGAAGAAAAAGTCCTATTGAAATTTCATCTAAGAAATTATCTGTGAGAAGGATTTGAGGAAACAAAAAATATATCTGATTGATGTACCAAATTTCAGAAACCTAAAGAAAAGTCAATTTTTTGTCAAATGACTTCCCCTTCGCAAACTTGTCTATACACTCTTAGGCTCTCTCTCTTGTGATGTGGCTATAGAATTCCATCCCGACGGGTGCAGACCTGGTGCGCCAAATGCCACAAACCACCCGTGGGGCTGCTTTCCCCCCAACATTCTCAGCCACCTGTGGGAGAAATTCAAGGGCATCAAAGAAAGTACATACAAACAAACAAACAAACAAACAAACAAACAAACAAGCAAACAAACAAACAAACAAACAAACAAGCAAGCAAACAAACAAACAAACAAACAAAAAAATTGGTGGTTTCCAACCCAATCAAAGAATATTACTCAAATTAGATGGTTTCCCCAAGTTCTGGTAACCACAAAAAACCATCTGAAACCACCACCACCTAGAAAAACATGTGACAAATTTCACCATCTAAAACCATTGGAGGTCGGTTTTAAGATCATCCCAACCTGCAAGAGGTCGAAAGCATCCTGCTTCTTGAGGGCCTTTTCGGTGTCACGAAAAAAAAGGCAGCTTGGGATCTTCCATTTCTAGGCATTTTCAATAAAAAGCTGCCAAAGACCGTTGGAATTTGGACATATCTTGAAATAAAAAGTTTGGAACGGATTTGGGTAAATTTTTTTGCACTGGAATGTCCAAACGTTTGTACCTATGAAAAAACCATATTATCCATGATCCAAAAGACATGACACCTTGACATGTCGGACCTCAATTTCGAACTTCAACCTTCCATTCACATTCAAATTTGGCTCGTCCCCAAACAGCACCAACAGAATACTCCCAGGCACTGCGGAGGTTGCTGCCCAATGGCGCACCTGACCTGAACTTTTTTGAAGATTTTTGGGGTCATCCAAAATCCATGATTGGAAGGGATTGAAGATTTTTGACATCTAAAATCTGAGATGAACACGAATATTTACACTATACATGCATACTGTATTCTATTACCTGATCACTTATGATGAATTTCAAAGAAAAGAGATATGGTAATCATAGCAATTATGTTGGATCCTCCTTCCATTCATGTACCCAACTTTGAATTCGCGGTGGGTTGCGACTTCAATACAAACATCATTTGGTTTCAGAAAACCCACCAGACCTGTTCATGGCCAGTTTTCAGTGGATCAATGAAGACTCCACTCATTATGAAACGTTATTTCCCTGCCTTTTGCTCCATAATTCCGGGTTTACAAAAGAACACGTCATGTTTCTATGCTACCCTCAGCATTCACACAACCCACCAGCCTATCAATTTGTCTTGTGGGATTTCGCCTAAGCTGATGCATGTGCAACTGGAGATGACTTCTTTGAGACGACGAGTGCAAATCGCCGATTCATTCTGTGTGGAAGTTACAGAAGTTCTTGCCAATGAGTTGAGTTTTTGTAGACTCACTTTGGCTCCAAAAATGGTTTTCGGTGCGACTTGTTTGCCACGCGTCCATTTCGGTTTGCCACGAAGAAACAAAAAGACTATGCATCCAAGAAGCCGTTCAAAAATATTACCCCAGGCACTTGAGGCAAAGACGTCACCTCCATAGCGCTTTGCTATGTGGAGTTTGTCGGTTGTTTGATCGCAAAAGTTGAACAAGTTGATGGCTTAGGGGTATACTATCTATCCTAACGATGGCAACAACACAAGACTTATACACTAAGTTTAATGGATCAAACTAGTCTGAGTGAAATTATTGAACCACCAACAAGACCATTGATTAAAATAATCAAGGTTCAAACGCAGTTACTATGTTCAAAAAATGTTGGAAAACAAACTGAATACCTAAACGATGACTCCAAGTCAACCACAACGCGTTCCTATTTTTTATGTTGCAATTGACCCAAAAAGAAAACTCCCGTGCTAACACTGACTTGTTATTTTCAAGATTTATACAAAAGTTTTTAGGGTTCTTTACCTCCTACTCATCTTCTTGGTTCGCCAAAAAAAGTGCAAGCCTTCAAATTTTGAAATCACTCTTACATCTACATCCATATAGGACATACCCACAACCTACTCGTTGAATCTCGTTGATTCTGCCGTACCATTGGACCAGAACTTAACGGTCCACTGAACCCCACCTGCCGCCTAAAGATGTATCTTCCAAAGGCGGCCTGGCAAGGTCACATCCCAAGGATACATGTCATTGAGATCATCAACATCAACGTCAGCGTCATCGCCATCGTCATCGTCGTCATCGTCGTCATCATCATCATCAAACATGAAAAATAATACCACCCAGTCTTTCAAAGGTCATGTGACGTCAAAAACTCAACATATTCTGGCAACCAAACGCCCAATTGAGAGCGAAAGCTCCGGATTGTTTCTCCCCACCTTTTTTGCAAAAGAAGTTTGCCGTAAGAATGCATGTTTCATAACCTCGAGTTAATTGTAAAGAATATGAATCCACGGTTCAAGCAAACGTTGTGTTTCAAGATTCAAATCAAAAAAAGGGAAACCTTGTACAATAGTACGATACAAACTGACAAACATGAAAATAAATGACATGAATGGCCACGACTTGGCTCACAAAATGACGAATAATGCATGTTTTTACTACGAATCCTGTATCATAATGTGGTTAATTTCCATGTTTTTCTTTTCCGCACTTGCATGCAGCTCTTCCTGAACCGAAAAAATTAGGCATCATCATGCAACACAAAACAGTAATTCAATGCCTGCACATACGGTGACATTCGCAAATGTTTTTGGATCTGGCCAAGTCAAGGTTAGGAATGTACAATCGATATAAACCGTTAAAACAGCGTCAGTCGACAATTTTTTCCACCGTCGTTCGTTTTGGGTCTGAACCAAAAAAAAATTGAAACGTAACCTTCTCATGTCTTCTCACACTCGTTCTTCTGGAAACATGCTACATCGAAATCTCAACTGTAACCTAAACACAAAACACGTCGCTGTGCAAGCATGGGAACCGATGCACTCTGACAACGCCCCCCGCTGACCGTGTGTACATGGTGCATTTTTTCTCCTGCATTCTCCTGCAACCGCTGACAATTACAAACCAAGTTGTTGTACAATTGGGATATCACAATCAAATCTTGTGCGGCAGATGGAAGGCGACGTCAGTAATGAAGAACCGATTCTGGCACCAGCTGCAGCTTGTTTGTATAGGAGGCGGAGTTTTGCACAGACATTGCGTTGATTTTTGTCCCAAATGTATTGATGACTATGGACAAGAAATTGTTGAAGAGCATGGATAGCAGTGGCAAGTTTGCAAATATCTTCATAGGGCAAGGCGTTGTTTGTAATGAAAAAGGTTTCCTTGCATCGGGCTGGAGATGGGAAGCTTAGCCCAGTTGGCCAACGAGCGCACAAAAATGACCAAAACAAATTGCATACGCAGTAGTGTTCCAATTCATCCGCACCATCAGGCCAACCCAGTTTGCAAGAAGATTGCATGTCAAAGCCCGGCATTGTGCGCATACGTCGAGATGTAATCCAGCCGTTCCACATAGCGCGAAAGACAGCAAACCAGACTCTGGGGGGACGTTCTTTGGAAATAATGTTCAAGCAGTTCCTAGCACGTCTGCAGGATATGTCCCCAAAAGGCTGCAATCTCCAACGCTTCAAGTTTGACCGCAGTCTGTAGACCATGTGACCGTACATGGCAACCACGACCATGTGACCACCGCAGTTTCACCAGGAATTTGCTGCCACAAATCACCCACGAAACCCAAACAAACTCGCTGATTTTCCTTGACTTATATCAATTAATTGGGTACCCGTTGGCAAATGCAATTGGAAGTAACTTCGATGCGGTGCACAACTGAAAAAGGAGGACCACGAACACAACCAGGTGTGAAATCATCACCCCGCCCTTACACCACGACTCAAACAAGCCTTGCCCGTGACGGGTCCGACCGGCCACAATTGGCACAACTGGCACCGACCATCATCACCAGTTACATAGCCGACATGGTAAGTTAATAAACGCGCAACCCACATAAAAGCATCAGGAGAAAAAATTTGAAGCTCATGAAATGGGAAAGAAACGCGGCTCGGGCAACAACCGGACATCACGAGCGTGGACAATGCGAAGCAAAGCCCTTGCTCGCGTCTACGTTTACAAAAGCTGGCACAACTCCAAGCCTCCTTGAGTTTGAATCAGTGGTCTGGATCGTCAGGTCTGGATCGGTCTGGATCGCATGTCTGGATCGGGGGTTTGGATCGCCTGTGGGTTGTTGATGGTTGTTGGGGTTGATCCGGACCTCAAATTTTGACCTGCAGCCAAATGCCGTGTTTAGGCGCGGGTTGGGACGCGACTGGCGGTTGGTGGGCGGGTGGCCCCGGCCAGCACCTCATTGGTGAGAGGTTGGTTTCCGTGTGTTTGCTTACATGATCCTCGCACGGCCGGCACGCGCATTAGCAGTTTCAGCAAAAAAAATAAGACGGTGCGTTGAAGAACAACATGTCCGGACATGTTTGGACCCCAACTTTCATTTTGGACCAAAGCATGGCTGTTGCATTGCCATAAAGATTCGTCACCCCAATCTTATCGAAGACCTTCGATAAACTAAATAGGGAAACACAATGGGAATACGTCCCCAAAATAGTTCTCGTCACTTGATTTTGCAATGCCCGTATCACAATCAAACAGGCGTCACTCGCGATAGCGGTCGTGAAAACAAAATCTGCGACATTTACGTGCACGGCCAGTGTGCATGCTGAGTCCCCGCTTGTTCCGTGCTGCGTTTGAGCTAACAATGCCCGAGCAAAAATGTGCAAATCCATGGCGGCGGCGGATAAATCCTGCAGACGATTTGTTCCTTGATTTCCGTTGTGCGGGTGGCATTCCCCATTCTTGCGAACCGGAACCAAGTGAGTGGGTGAGACCTGTGTGCCCCTACGCAGCCCCTAAAGGGCACACATGATCATAAAAAGAAGGCAACAATTTGTACACACCAATGCCCGTCAATTAGTCTTCTTTAATTGTTGGTGCAAAAGAATAATTTAGGCATCAAATAAGACCCACCCGGTATCACTTGCCACGTCCCTCCAATTGCTTCAATGTTTATACTTACAAGGGTTTTGAATTTTTTTTCCCTCGCTCCTGTTTAGCCGCAGGAAGGTTCTCGGGTGCAGAGCTGTTTTTCTGGGCCGCCTCCAAGCAAAGATTGTTTTTATATTGGCCAGTTTCCAGGGAAAGTCTAAGTCCAGGCCTTCGTCGACCGGGCTGGGAGGTGACTGGTCGGCACAGCTGGGCTGGTGTCGGAAAGAGAGAGGAGTTGGTCGAGGGGTGGACAGATCTTCAAACAGGAGACCGGCAGCGAAGAAGCTGCTCCATGGGTAAGGAGAGCAGATAGAGCAGATGCTTTGGCTGCGCGGAGTGATGGGGGGCTGGATCTAGCTCCGGCTTGGGCAAGCATGCGGATAAAGCTGGATACCTGTTTGCTCCACGTCCCTCCTATGCCCAGGCCACAAAACGACATCGCCGGTTAAAACTTCTGGGTGGGTCTTTTCCTTGCTCTTGCGTGCATCCTGCAATGCGGCTCCGGCATGGGTTCCTCCCCGTGACCTTGGCTCACTTGACATGGTGAAGGGCGATGCCAGGGTGGTATCTAGTGCCAGCTGGCTTCCCCCCCACATGGGTAACCCGTTGGCGATGACCTCGATGCGACGGTCGTCGATTCTCGACAAGGTGTGGATGTTGAGATCCGCGAGCGGAGCGACTCGAGCTCCCCCTTCCCTGCAAATCGGCTGAGCACATGCTGCGCGGTGGTCGCCGAAGTGGTCAAGAGAGAGAGAGTGGGAGGTGCAAACGAAGACGACGGAGATGGAGAATCCTGAAGAGGTTGGATGGGTATTCGAACCCTGTGGTGTAAGGGATGGTGTTGAAGGCTCGGCTTGCAATGGGGCCAGCTTAGGAGTGTAGCAAGGCTTGGCTGGCTCGAGGGATCACGGCTTGGAATTCATTGGACATAGCAGTGTGGACGGCGGTGGGTGCTTGCTGTTGCCATCCTCTGGTTCCGGGCGCGTTTTTTTCGGAGTATGTGTCGTGTCCCAATTGCTTCGCGGACGACCAGCCCTGTGATGCCCCCGGCAGGTCCATGTCAGAATGCGTGGCCACCAACGATCCGGACGTGAATATTGCGCCAGCTTCCATACAACGCATGCACCAACGTTGCACGGAATATTGTTTCAACAAGTTGCATAACCCGTGCATTCCAGTATGCAAAGTTTCATGCCGAGGTTGTGACCCGTCTGTGGCAGCTGGTGGGCCGACCAGGCTACCAGGCTTAGAAGCATTGTCACATCAATATTGTCGATCACTTACTGTGACATTTGGGAGCGTAAAGTTTGTGATGTATACTTCGCAAACTCTGGCATTAACAACGGCAGGCCAACCACCTTCGTTACTACACATCGGGGAGGACCACGTCATCGACTTGCTTACCTTTTCTTTCCTCGCCCTGGTTTAATCGCAGGAGGTCCGGCTTGTGACGATGCTTGGGGCGCTATTCAGAGGACGGACTCAGACAAATTGCTTGGGTGCATGGCCCGTACGTGCACGAGTCAAAACCCGATTCTTTTTCTTTTACGGTGATAAGGGTTCCAGTCAAAGTAGGCAAACATGGCGGTGGCTGAACTTCTGGACGCTGTCAACTTCAGGCCTACATCACCCGGGAATTTTTCCGTCAATTTTTTTTCTGCGCACCTTTTTCCCGCAGTTTGGCCACCAAAACTGCGTTTTCATGGGGGAGCTCAAGCTTTCACCTGCAGTGGTGGCAAGCCATCACCAAGACCAAACATCCCCCGCCCATGTTCACCATCCCGACATTATTCCCGACCTTGCACAGTAGGTATACAGAAGGACGAAGGGAATTTTCTCTTCGGACTCAGCACGCATCGTTGGCGGAAGCCTGCGGCCGGCTGCTCCCCCATTGTTCACTGACCCCGGTGACCCCGGAAGGGGTTTGTTGCAGAGTTGCTATTTGGAATTTTCGAGTGGCTGGATGCACCCTCCCCAGGTACCCATTGACTGGCGCAAAACTATTTTCAATATGTTGCCAAAACATGGCCGTGCGAAAAGTGCCGGCCCATTGCAAGCATCCGCCTTCTGTACCAGACGTTTGCTTATATGATTTCAAGTCGTGTGGACCCTTTCTTGGAGGCTCCCAAGGTGAAGAACACCATGGATTTCGACCCGCAGCAAATTTAGCAATTAACAAAACTTGGAATGTGAACATGCCAAGTTGGATTATCAGTGCGGATGTATCAAAACCTTTTGACCGTGCGCATTGGCCGTCATTTTGGCGAGCTTTATCCCAACAAGGTATCAATAACCATCTGATTTAGCTTTTACAAAATGTGTACAAGGATCAGACAGGGCAAATTACCGGAACGCAGCAAGCTATTTGAAGACGTCAAAAGCGCAGCAATTGGACGTCACAACGATTTTCACTGAAGCGAAGCGTAACACATCAATGGCTGTAGGCCTTTGGACCAAAAACAGCCGAGGTAGCACACCTGAAACATGCATGATACCACAGCGAAGGTCAATGCTAGATTCTTCAGTTCGTCCTTATTTTTGTTGACCAAGCTGTGGATTTGGGTGAAAAAGCGTGACAAGAATGCCCGCACACTCACCGATCAGCTTCCAAGACACGCCATTCAGAGTGACCAGATGGGTGATCGAATCTTCCATATGAGCTTCTCTCTGGAAATTTCTGCGGGTTGAATCGGGGTTCCGGTGTTCTGTACGACCGGCATTTCGGGCCACGTGCACTGCAATGTTGTTCTTGAAGTGCCATCCTGGGCTTTCACCAAGTTGGTGAAGATAGTTGAAGACCACGTCGCCTTCCTTCAAAGGCTTACCAACCACCAGTTCACTGCCAGAGGTCTGTTGGATCTTCACGTTTCCTTTGTTCGTCTGTTTCACGAAAGCAGGTCGATATTTCACGCAGACATAAGGATCCTTTGTAGATGGGATTGATCCATCTCCTTCGTTCCCGCATCGGCAAACATGTTCTCTGTTGAAGTCCACTTCAAGCAGGTCTGCGGCCGACGAAGCACGTCGCGGATCCAAGCCACTGTAAAGGCTAAGGCCTTTTGCGAACCGTACGTAGCGGTGTCGCTAGAGCCTTTGTCGTAAACATCCTTTGCATCAGTCACCACTGCCAGTCCGACTGAGTTCAAGCTGTTGTCTACTTGACGTTGTCGGAGGTCTCTTCCTTTCACACATGCCCAAATTCCACGGCAGTATTGACCAACATCAAAAGCTTCTTCTGTTCCGAGCAGTTCAGAACCAAAGGTACTGCGACACACCCTCTGAAGCCTGTGACTTCGACCATCCAAAATTGCAAACTGTCCTTCGTCACCAGCCATGAGCGCTTCTTGTCAGCCAGAAGCACGAAATAGGAAGCTTGCGAATGCACCTTTTCCATAGGTGAGGAATCATGACCCAAGCTTCCATCTGCCTTGACGTTGCCCAATGCAGCGTCAGTCACCACCATGATGCCAGCTCCATCCAAATCCATAGGTCGGAACATGAGGGCAAAGTCCGGCATCTGCTTGAACTTTCTGACCAAAGCATTGGCTTTCAAAAGCGTGGCCACCACTGGTTTCTCCGACTGCAATGTAGACAGCTGAAAACCAAAGTCCAAACGAACTTGAGCAACCAACCACTGTAATGAACCCAAAATTGCCCTCAGCTGCCTTCGTTCGGCAGGTGTCAGCTCAGAATTCAACTTCTGTTTGCGAGCAACTGCCACAGTAACTGGTTGAATGTTCTTGTGATACTCTTCCATACTGACATGGATTGTGCCATCATCCAGTTGAGTGATCCTTTTGCCGCAGTAGTTGAAGCTGTCATGCTCGATCGAGCCAAATCCAAGCTCACGACCGAGATCCAGAATCTGTGCCTTTGCCACTGAGCTTCCACCAAGAAGCAAGTCCACGTGGGAAAGCACCATGCCCTCCAGAGTGCTGCGGTCCTTGCTCCACAAAAACCAACACGCAAAGTCCATAGGGCTTCTCTCCCAACCTCTCTCACTCAAAGCACGGTGGAGCCTCAAATACCACTGTCGTGGTGCATCGGCCAATCCAAACACGCCCTTCTTGATGCGTGCCAATCCAGCTTCACCAAGGGGAAGTGAAGGCTCATCTCCTTTGTGCCTCACATTCTGGATGAAAAGTTCTCGGCTTCCTTCTCCACCATCTATATATGGATCACCTTTCAAAAAGGCGCTCTTCATCGTCTGCACTTGTCAGCCTCCATCCTCTCTTGAAGTTGCTAGCAATCACTGCAAACAACACATGTTGCATCACTCTTGAAGCTGTCGGTGCGTCTTTTCGGATGGTGTATGCTGAGACGTCCTGATAGCCTGGGACGACCAGACGTGCAGAGGGTCGGATTTCCATCGGGCAATCAGGTGTCCTCAAACCATCATTTTTGTCTGTGAAGACAAAACGCGGTTGTAAAATCTTCGACCCCTCTCCAGATCGGCGAAGCCTCTCTCTGACCTCGGCAGCTTCCTGCTTGGAAAGGACGCTGACTGCGTCATTGTCCACCCAAACCTTCCAGCCAGTATCGGCTGCCTCAGCAAACAACTTCTTTTGGTGATCATTCATCTCATGCCACTTGTATTCCTTCCTTGAAGCCAAGATCACGTTCACCTCATGCTCCGTGATCACAAAGTTTGCTTCCAGGTCTTCACTGCCTTTAGGCCATAGAGTGCCCAACTGCTCCTTCTTCTGCCAAGTCGAACGTCGAGGCATTCCCCGTCAGTCACCTCAGGAATCTTGCCAGTGCTCTTCTCCAGGTTCACCTCCTTCACCAATTGCGACAAAGGATGGTCAGGGGCAACATCAGCCATCAGGGCCTCATCAGAGTCATCACTACCAGGAGGACAAACTGGAACAGGGGTGTCATCCACCAAAATGGGGACATTCGCATCTCCAGCAACTTCTCCTTCTAATTCACTGACTCCAGTAGGTGCTGACCTTTTGAGTCCTGCTTGCCTGTCCATTTCGCGGGCTCTTTCCATAGCTGAAGACAATCTCGAAGCCACACCTCCACCATCTTCCTCGGCAATGGAACTATGAACACTGTGTCTTCGGGACGGCAAACTTGAATCCAACACAGACTCCGCACCTTCTTCACCTCGAAGAGAAGCAATCAACTCACGAGATTGCACAGGGGGCAGGTCAGAAGAACCCGTTGATCCCAGAGCTGCCGCTGGCAACATAAGTCCAGGCGTGCCAGGGGCAACTGCAAGAAGAACGGATTGACTCCCGTCCGCCAGGTGCAAGTTAGCATCCAAACCATTCAAAGTCAAGTCATGTTGAGCAGCCCTCACCACATCTTCAATGGCATCTCTCCAGGTTGAGGCTGCGATTTGTTCCATGGTGCTGGCAGGTCGAACGTGTTCTAAGCTGCATTTGGCCAGCTGTCCCTTGAAGGACAAGTAGGCATTTGAACTGCCCTCTATAGGGCTACAACCAGTGCCGGCCCGTGCCATCTTCGAAGCGACAGCTTGCGTTTGCTAGGTGCTCTTCTGCTGTTGTATTTGCTCATTCGGTAGAAATAGCAAATGTCTCCAGCCTTTGGGGTCTCCACCACTGTAGATGAACGTGACCGTGCCAACTCAGCTCTCCGAAGTCCACGAGAGAAATGAAGGCGGGTCATAGCCACTTTTGCTGTCTCCCTCAAGGCTAGTTGACGAGCCAGAGGTCCGGGGGCTTCTGAAAGTCCATGCTCAGCCAGCCGGCTCTGGATTGATCCACCAATCACGTCTCCAATTTGTCGAGGCTGTCGGCCAATCACGGCCTGAGATGGGGACACTCCTGCTTCATTGATGTCTCCATTGTAGGCTGCTAAGGCTTCTCCCAAGGCATCTTGCATCTCCTCATGGCCTTGAACAGAGTGAGTAGTGACGATCGCCTGCATGATGGTTTTGAGAATGCCGCCACTTCTCTCCGCCACTCCGTTTTGCCAAGGAGCTTGGACAGCGGCATGCCACAACAAAATCGAAGTTGAAGCACAAAACTCTTCCATCTCCCACGACACAAATTCTCTCCCCTGGTCTGCAACTAGGACCTTAGGAGGTCCGAAAATTGGCATCCACCTCCTTTTGATAAAACTCACCACAGATTTGGTGCTTTTGTCCTCCTAGCTGGAAGCGAGTTGCGTGGTCCGTCATGTGGACTACCATGTGCTTTCCTTGGGAGGCATCATCCATTTCGACTAAGTCGATATGCACTTGATCACTGCATTCTCACAGGCCTCCTAGCTTTTGGTTGCTTCCTCTCTTGACATACATCACAGCGGTGATGTTTGGCTGCCCATACCACCTCAGCAGGAGCTCCAGCGATGTTGAGTGCTCTGGCCAACCGACGATTGGAGCGATGGCCTGTGTTCTCATGCAACCTCTTCACAGACTGCTTGATGGCCGCAGTGATCGCCATGTCCTTTGGAGCTTCTCCACCAGCCTCATCCTCACCAGAATCTGAGTCGCCAGGCAAACCACCTGCAAAGTCTTCATCACCACCATCTTGATCCTCCTCTGCCTCCGCGGCGTTCACCTCAAAAGACTTTCCACCTTCAGCATCGAATTGGGACTCCATACCAAGAACCATCGCTCTAGCAAGCGAACCAGAACAGGATCGTGCACATGTTGTCGCAGACAACGACGCTCATGAAGTCTTTCAGCAACTGAAGGGCTCGAAGTAGCCAGCCTTGTAGGCTTCTTGTGAGGGAATCCTCGAAGAGATCGAAGGCCAAAACGGCATTGATCCAGCTCTGCAATGTGGCAGTCCAACTCCTCCACCAAGGCTCGCAGCTCAGGTTCACGCCAAGCCGCTGAGGGTAGTGGATTCTCCAAGATGAAGTGTCTGCCGGCTTTGCGTTGCCTCCTTGCCAACTTCACGGCAAATCGGAGCAAAGACCTGCCCTCTTCTAACTTTTGTTGCCTCTTCTCAGGATCAGTATTGGGATTGAGATGTTCCAAGGAAATGGGTGTTCCAACCCGATGACCTCTCTTCCCAGCTTCTTTCATCACACGCTGAGTGTTGGTGAAGACTTCACTCAGGAAAACTCCACCTCCATGGTCCTTCCCACAACCAAAGTCCAAGTCCACGGTTGATAGGAAGACCTCGTTCATAAATGACTCCATCTCCTCAAAGTGCTCAGAAGTCATCACCTCCAAAATTTCCCGAGGAGACTTTGAAATCCTCCTCCGGTCATCCTCATGTTTCTTCCAAGCTTGCGCAATCTGTAAGCTCTGACCCTTCTTAAGCTCTGAATCCAAAGTCCAAGGATTCTCGAAGTCCATTGAGCTTAAGGGTCTAGCACTCGATTGATTTCCTCCGCCGTCAGATACTCCAACGCCTCCTCTCCATATTGAGCTGCCAACCGTTGATGGGATAGGTAGTCCAGCCCTGCAATCATGGCCTCTGCTTCCTCCTCCTTGGTCATTCCATGCCCTTCGCTCTCCGTTGGAACGGATTGAACATCCATTGGGATCGGCAACAAGGCCGGCACTTCTCTCATTGATTGGCCCTTTGCCTCCAAGGTGTGACGGTAAGCTTCTCGACCAAGTCCTTGTCCAAGAGGCGGTGGAAAAGGACCTTCTGACAGGCGCGGGGCTGCTGACTTGGGACGGGGCTTCTCCATGCTGCTGCTGGCCGAAGACTTCTTGGGGCTTGAATCTTCCAAGAACATCTGAGCGACCAGCGGTCGTAGTATAGCTTTCAGCTCCTCCACGGTAGCCTTCTCGTTGATGGGCTGTTCGAGAAAGGCAGCCAGCTTGATGAGATCCTTCTTGAGTGTTGGAAGACCTCCTTTTGGCCCCAGGAGTTCTCGAGCTGCTGACTTCAGTTTGTCTTGTGAAGCCAGAACCCTTGCTTGACGTTGAGCTTCTGCAAAGGCTTCTTTCCTCACTTGCGCTGCTGTGCCTCGATTTGATCTGGCTGCCAACATTCCTTCCAAAAGAGGATCTTCCACGAAGGCCACCTTCAATCCAATCCTGTTCCTCAGCCAGATGCAGTCTGCCAGATTGGCTGCGGTGAAGGCATTCGTGATCGCAGCGCGTTCGAGATGACGCTGCGACAGGCAACCGTCCTTGAAAGCCATCTTGTTTGCCTGCTCCTTCCAGGCCTCGCATGTAGACACCGAGGGGTACGGAAAGGGCACATAGCGCAAGCAGCTTCTTTGCACAACCCAAAGCAGGATGCCTTTGGCGTGCCATTCGAACTTCTTGATCATTCTGAGCGTGAACCTTGTCCATTTGGTCAGGACGTTGGCTCTTCCTCGAGTTCGAATGCCTGATGTCCACTCCATCCAATGATGCAATGAAGTAGTGGGAGAGCGCGAAGTTGAAGACCTTGTAGGCGAAGTTGTCGAAGATCCAGCACCGCTTGCCAAAGCTGACGGCACCATCAAATCACGATCTCGATCCAAAACAGTTGAAGGTTTTGGTGAAGTCATCGCCACACAAACTGCATGCCCTGCTGACATACTGATCTCAGACAACATGTGCTCATGATGCTCTATCTTGCCTTGACTTCTACGTTTACTTTCCCATGCCACCAAGACTTGAAATCCAACTGCAATTCCACAATGCCATCAACTCCCAGTTAAGTCCACTTGCACTGGGCATCGGGACGAGGCCACTCGCTGCTGGCTGCTGGCTGAAGTGGCAGCATGAAGTGACCTCCACCGAGCTCACTTAGAGGTAATTGTCGAGGACCAATCAGTTCGAATCTTACTTTCCTCTGTGAAAAGTGCATCATGGTCCCCAATGCATCCAGGAAATCTCGCCCCAAAAGCAAACCCAGTGAAGGAACCGGCACTAAGGAAGTCCAAAAACAAACCAACTTGCCGTCTATCAATGCTGGAAGTTTCCATCGATCATGGCTAATCTGAGTTCCACCATTTCCAAAACGAAACACTTCATGTTCATCTGCTCGTTGAACCAACTTCTGAATGAAACTTGGGGCTCCTTTCAAATGATCCAAGTAGGATTGCAACCTAGTGGAACCAGTGCATGTCCGATTACATGCAGTGTCCAGAGCGCCAACCAATCTTTTGTCGCCAGCCAAAGACGCCACTGCTGAGTTGACCTCCTTTGGAGCCTTGTGAAACTCCTCCAAAGCCATGGCCAGCGGCATGTCTCTAGTCACATGCTGCACCGCTTGAACTTCATGTCCTTCTTCTTCTTCTCCAACACATTGAGTTTCAAGCGTCTCAGCGATTTGGACCTGTCGGGGCCCTTTCTTCGGACTTTGACTGTTGTTTCTTCTGTCTCTCTTGCCAAGCTTGGCACCAGGACGTTTGCACTCGGGATCACCAGCCCAATGTCCAGGAAGGTCGCAATCCCAACACCGATGATCCGGTGACTGCTTCTTCATCATCACCTTGTCACTGCCTTTCTTGGGGGAAGGGTTGTTGGAGCTTCTCCCATAGCCACGATCTTTTCGAACTTCACTGATCTTCTGTCTTGCCCTTCCGCGGCATTCTCCATGCAACCCTCCAAGTCATCAAGGAGATTGGCATCAACTCCTTCTTGAACTGCTTCTTCCAGCTCTGTGGCCAACACCTCGGCCTCAGTCTGCAGCACATCTTCCAATGAAGCCTGTGGAGCTCCATGATCTTCGGTCTCCTCAGGTGCAAC
>DF242494.1:37500-55032 GCA_000507305.1 Breviolum minutum Mf 1.05b.01
AAGTGCCTCCCATTGTAAATTCCACGGACCACTGAACAGAAATGATTTGGAATACCGAAACGCGACATTGCATTGACCAAACCTGTAGGAGAAATTGAGTCAAAAGCTTTGGCCCAGTCCAAGGCCAAGAGAAGCAAGTTTCCGTTTTTCTGGGCCCATGCATTTTCCACTTTCCGCCTTGCAATGAAGAGTGCATCCGCGCAGCCGCAACCAGAACGAAAACCAAATTGTGTAGGCCAGATTCGGTCTTCGGCACCTGCATCTTTCAACCTCCGCAGCAAAATTGCTGCAAATATTTTGTACCCAACTGCAAGCAATGGGCCTGTAATTTCCACAACAAGCGGGATCCCCTTTTTTGAAGATAGCTGCCACAGTAGTTTCATGCCAAGATGTCGGTACAGAGCCTTCAGTCCAAACCTTGTTACACAAAAGAACGGCCCACCGGCATGCTGGTGAATTGTATGTACATATAGCCTCCCAAAATTCAGGAGGGATCCCATCCGAACCTGCAGCTTTCCGTCGCTTCAGGGATTTCACTGATTCAACTACCTCGGCCTCGGATATGGAAATATTGGACACCAACAATGGATCATCACATGTTGGATGTAGTGGCTCTGTAGTCGCACGTGGCGCCCACTGCACTGACTCGAAGTAGTTTGCCAGAGTTTCAGCCCGTTGATCTGATTCAACAACATTCCCATCAGCGTTTTTGAGCCTCCCGGATTGCGGGCGGTGTCCTTTACGCAATCGGCGTATTTCATTCCAATCTCCCGTCTTCAAGAGGTCGTCAAGCCATTGCGATGGATCCATCTTCACGGATTGTTTGACTTGACCATGCAACATCTTCTCCAAGTGAAGGTTGCGTGATGTTCGAGCTTTGTCCCTCTCCTCCAGTAGATGCAATGTGCGGCTGCTTATCCACGGTTTGCGCGCCTGTCGTTTGGTTTGATGCAGACAACGCTCAGCGCTCTGCTGAAACGAGGTCGCCATGGCAGTACATAATTCATCTGCAGTTCCATTTTCACAATGACATTGTAACATGCATTCATGGAAGGATGTCGCAAAAAGAGATGACGTGCGAGCACACTGAAGTTCAGACAAATGATACCGTGGGTCACGAGCTGTTGTGGCAATAGACTTTGGCAACTCCACGTCAATTTCCGCAATAATTGGAAAGTGATGTGAAGCCAGGGACATATCCATGCATGAGGCGACGCTCAAAATTTTGTGCCACCATTCCCTTCCCACAAGCAAGAAATCAATTTGACCAAATTTTGTTGAATTTAAAGTCGCTGCTGGCGACGAGCCGACATTGTACACGGTGACTTATTTTTCGGTTGGGATACTATGCACACAAATTTCTCTGGGTTGACGGGCCTAGCTTCATGGGAAGAAATTGCTACAGATGCAGACTTCTGGAATTCGTTGCTGCCCGAATTTTTCGCATTCAATTTGCTCAACGTTATGTGATTTGTATGTACGGAATTAGGATTACGTTTGTTTTTTTTACTCCTGTGCCTGAAACAGGCTGCCCAATGTGGCATGCAGGGTTGGCCTTGACCTTGACCTCATGGCCCATCATGGCATCAAGTCATGGTCAGAACAATGTGTCCAGCAACATTCGGATTTAGTCTGCGTCTGAGGTTCGCATGCCGAAAAGGCAGCCCACTTTAGGGCGCGAACCAGGACAAAAAGTATGAAGATATCAACAACCTGTGAGACGCATTCGAGTACCGGGTACAAAATTTGATGAAATTGTCCGCTTCCCTTATCCACCGGTCAGCATCTGCAGCCACCTCCTTCCAATCACGCCAATGATTCACTCGAGACAATTGTTCAAATTTGGTCGTCCAATTCATTGCTGGACGTCCCAAAGGTCCTCTTCCAGAAGGTTGCCAATGTAGCATCCGGTGTGCCCAACGTTCGTGAAGGAGATTCATGATATGGCAGGCAAATTTCCAATGTTCAGAACGCAAGTTTCTGCCCATGTTTTCATGTGATATGCTCCCACGACCTCTCGCACACGTTGATTCCAAATATGCAAAATTTCGTGCCACGGATCCCCCCAGCAGATCCCGTCTGGAGCTCCAACCACGCTTCGGATCATACCTCGAAAGTTGATATCAAGTTTGGCCATGTCTGCATTGTGGATGCATCGGGGCCCAGCTCCAAAACAAGCGATTGGTGTCACGATAGCATTCAAAAAAATCCATTAGTTGGCAAAAAATGTTCGACTCGCAGACTGTAAATGGTAATCAACGGTGGGTCAAACGCTTGGTCCAATGGATCCCTAACGGTCCCCACACGGGGTGGTAGGCCAACCCACTTATAGCACGCTGTCCTCACAAACTCCTCCAAGTGGAAAGGAATTCAACATTGGGCAGGGCCGCCTGCGGGCCTGCAGGCTCAAGTCAACTGTGTCGGTTGCAGGCCGCGGCGACAGCTTTCAATGCAAACAGGTCGATCCTCTGTGCCTCAAAAGTTTCGATCGCTCAAAAACTTAATCTTTCGATCGGATCATTTCCCCCGTTGCGTGTTTTGCAGCAGGACGCCGGACCATATACCGCAATGATTTACGCAGCATGAATGTTGCATATCGCCGACTTCTCCGATCAGTGGTGGGTGCCCGGCCTCCTTGCCAGTCACTTCGCAGACCGCATCCAAACGAGTGAATGGTATCCTTACCAAGGGTGGCAGATGAATTATTGTGTAGAACCTAGTAGTCGAATTGGTCGCCCAGCGAAACGCTTGGATGATCAAATGGAATGTTTTGCACAGGAAATTTTCCACTCATCATGGTTTCCGGCGGCCAATCATGAGACATGGAGTTCTCATGAGAAAGTTTTTGTGCAGTGTTTTTTGGAACGCTGATGTTTGGCTGTAATGGCTGACTCCTCTACGAAAATATATTTTGCAATTCTCTCAAATATATTACAAATGCTAAGTATTTTCCGAGTAATGGCTTCCACTGCCTAAATTATTTTTGGTGATTTTTTTTAGTTATTAGTTTGGAAAATTAAACATTTGCGAGTCGCACTGTCATGCACTTGCTTTCGCCTTTGTCGTAAAGGGCGTACGGTCCGACGGTGTAAATCCAAATTTGTGACGCGCACAGGCCCCCGGTGGCCACTGCGGTCGACATCAAAAGATTTTCGCAGCTACCAAACTCTAGGACAAGTATGAAGTCGTTGCCAAATACCAGTCCGATGAGACACTCCCGTCTCGCCTCCTGGATTCACGTCTTCTGAGAGATTCTGCACGTTTTGGGCTCGCCTACGGCGTTGGGGCTGACATGACTTTACTTGTAAAGAACATGTACTTCGGCCGCAGGCGGGCATGCAAGCCTGACTTGACTTGGCCACCAAACCAATTTTTTCTTTGTATGTTCCTTTTCTAACAGCAGCTATGCCCAAGTGTAAAAAATCCATTTTGCTAGAATGTAAGTGACTTTCAGCGCTCAATGCGAAGGTGAATTGTTTTACTAAGCCCTGGATTCGCTCAAGTTACCTCGTGCTAGAAGGTGTGCGCGTTGTAGTGGGACGTGTGGAACCACACCTCCCTACACTAGCGAGAGGATCCACTTGCCGGCATGAAGGGCGTGTAGGAGGCCGCGAGCAGGTTAAGATATCCCTGCCGGTTGCGATGGGGAGATGGATTTTGGAACAAAGGGCTGGCAGCGAAGAAAGTTGCTGCGGCATGGGTATAAGAAGGGCCGACCATCAAGACATCAGAGCACAACTGGTTGCTGTTTTTTTTCTCGCCCCTTTTTTGGAGTGAAGCGGGGCTGGGTCGGGCTCTTGCTGTGAGCATACGGATGGAATTTGCTCTTTCGTTCCTCCACCTGCCCCTACCTCAATGCGGAAGATCGGATGCTGGCAATGCTGAAAGCCAATTCCGCTTGTTTGCTCTCAATCTAAACTCCTCCTGCTTGTCGCCTCTTCTGTACAATGGCAATGTCGAGTGCGAACGTACCAACAGCGGAGTTGGCCATAGGGATGGTTTGAGCTTCCGGGTTGCTATTTCGTCTCCGGTGCCAGGCGGCCAATGCTGAACGCCTGCTTACATGTTCACCTAGTAGTAGTCCAACACCTTTGACCTGGTTTCCAAGTGTAGTTCGCTAGCGTAACCATGTCGCTTCGACTTTGAAAACGGGGCAACAAGGAGTGGTATATCATACACATTAGCTACAGACTCTTCGCTGAGACTGTTCTGCTTCCACCGGTGCTACTACGGAGATTCTCGCACCGTCGTTTTTCTTGATGACCAGCAGCGGTATAGCAGGCGCGTCCGCATCACTTCAAAGCAGGAACCATCAAGAACTAAACACATCTATGCGCGCTACGAAGGGAGGTTCAATGAGTTGTGGTGGCAGCAAAATGTTGCATAGTGATTTCGGGGGGCATTTGGATGGCAGAACACGTCGTTTTAGCAGAAACCATGATGTATAGTCCGCCCAACGAGCACGGATTTTCCCATCGCGACGTGTTTTGTGGTAGAGCTAACCACGTCACAACCCCTGTTACACAACTTGCCGCTGGGCGTTGGTCTCGGCCAACGCATCCCGCGTCTGCATTGGTAGCCATCCGCCATACATCATGCATTGGTACGGGTTGTTGCCCAAAAAACCGAAATTCACCTGCGCATGCCATGAAGAATCTCATGCCAGTTCGCATTCCAATTGTGTTTTTTCCACCAATCAGGTCCGATTGATTTGCACACTTTTCGACGAAGCAACTCACGGCATTGAAAAAATTCGCTGAACCCTCCAGTGAGATAAAAGGATTCGCGTAAGACACTGCTGCGATGTTCCAAAAATGCTACGGAACTCAATCCAAACAATGTGTTGTCCCAACAGTTTTAGCCGAACTCCTGCAAAATGTTTATTTTCGCATCTTGCAATACAACCCCTGTTTTTGATAGCAAAAAAAAGGATGTAAAAAAAGGGACAACCTACAACCTGCAAATGTCATCGCACCAACCACAAAAACATGCAAAAAAAAACAGACCTTCATGTCTCAAAATTTGCCCAATCCCATTGTACAACCTTAATTCACAGGAAACTCTATATATAAAACGCTGGAATGTATTGAATTAGTTAGTACCATGAAACGTGCGCGAAATGCTGGAAAATCACATACTTTTTTAAAGCCCCAAGGATAAACGCTCGTCGTAAATATGTGAAAGTTTCCTTCGTGTACGTGTAACATTCAACAATCTGTAAGTTTTGGCGGCAAAACTCTCGCGAAGCACGTGTTTGGAAGGTAAAGGCATGAAGTAAGGCACAAATTTCTGAAGGGTTTCTACGCATGGTCGCTCGGTCAGTCAATCAGGCATGGATGTCTTGCACAGAGACCCCTTTGACGGCGCAAGTGTTGAACATTGGGGTTCTCAGGGCCTTATTCTTTTGGCGAAATTACCTGTGTGCCGGGTGTGCCGGACCCAAAAATGAACGGATTTTTGGTCACCGCGATTTTCTGTTGATAGTGCAAACGACCCCCATGTACAAGGCCAACTACCTTTGACAACAATAGCATGACCTTGTTGAGCATGCACTTCTTCATCCTCGATATTGGAAACAAAGGGCTTCGCGAAGCCAGCTACATCGAACGGCGCTTGTTCCATTTCAATCTTATGGGCCAACTGGCGCACCCTCTGCAGAGGGTCTGATGCCATCAACAACACGACAACTGTCGAGAAACAGCATGGCCGCCACCAAAAATATGGAACGGAAATGCTACGGGCAAGGGAAAATATTGGGAAAGTTGCAGTTTGTGTGAAACCAAAAATGATTTTGTATTGTTGGAAAACCTTTGATTCAAAAACGTTTCACGAAGAAATACTGCGGTTGATGTTTGACAAAGCGCAAGTGCTGAGGACAATTTCAAAAAATTCATTCCATGTTTTGAAATTCCACCTGGCACCGCAGTATTGAGGTACGTAATTTTTGTTCACGACGGCTGTTCGTTGGTTTTCCTTGTGTATCTTTGTGTTATACGGAAAGTTGCGTTTCAGTTCTCAAACTTTCCAAGTTCATGACATGCAATGAAGGTCATGGCTGACCCAGGGATGAAGGTGTTTAACTCCTTATTCCTTAATCTCAAAAAAGTGAAGTATAGATAATACCAAAATGGCATGACATGGGGCACAAAGGCAAAAAAGGGAATTGCAGCACCATTTGCCAATGTTCTTTCCACAAATCATCCAAACTGGGCAATGTTTGCATCCAGGCCACAAGGCGGTGGGAATGTTTCGTGAAGAAAGGATACCGACCCATTTCTCTTTTGGGTTTCACATCCCTCGTTTTTACACGGAAAACATTGTCAAAAAACGCCCAGTTTCTGCCAGCATCAAATATTTCTGCATCCCGAAACACAACATCCTGCAAGAGTTTCATGGTGTGCTACCTCAGAAATTTGAAAAGTTTATTGTGCTTTTGGGCCTACGCTACCTGCCATGTAACTTGTGTGCAACTGACCATGAACTGTGAACCCTTGCAGGCAAGCGCACTCTTTTCTTTTTGAAAATGGGGAATTTGCGGTGATACTCATCCCCACAGCCGCGCTTTCAGGCTGTGGGCTTGGGAGAGACACGTTGTGAGACAAACGTGTATCAAACTTGTAAGCTTGATGAAAAATTTCAACAAAAGAGAATCAACTTAGATTCTTCGGGGACACTTGTCCTCGGACACTTGTCCAGTGACACACTTGTGTCAAAAGGGGATGGAGACGAGAGAGAACGAGTGGGTGGGAAAAGAAAAACAAGACCTCCAACAAGGAGGAAACAAGTGACAACATCCAGAGGATGCAAACTTACTTGAGCATTGTTCAGAACAATGCATGTCACTTGTGTAGCTGTGTCACTTGACAAGCTGGAACCAGAAAGGGCACATGGCAAACTTTCACACAACATGGCAGCTGTTTTTGTAAACACAAAAACCCACTTCGGCCTCAAGCAAATTATAGTCTATCATGTTCATGAAACAACTCTTATTGTGCTTTTGGGCCTACGCTAGCTGCCATGTAACTTGTGTGCAACTGACCATGAACTGTGAACCCTTGCAGGCAAGCGCACTCTGATCCCCGCAGCCGCGCTTTCTCCCCCGTTCTGGGCTCTGGGGTGACCACCACAGCTGGATCACTTGTCCAGCGACTTCCAAATTTCTCGCTCTGACTCTTTCCACTCCTTCGAAATTTGAGACCACCTCCCTGGATAGCACATCTGAAGGATTGCTGTGACTTGGAACTCTCTCTATCCACAAAGGGATGTCAAATTCCTCCTCAACCCTGAAAATGACACTAATCATGTCATCACTGTCCTGGTTGGCTGACCACGTCTTGAGGAAAGAACCCCTAAGTGACTCGCTGTCAGTGAACAAAACCACACGTCTTGATTTCAGGAAACTGCGCCAGGACTTGACAGCAGCCAAGACCGCCATCATCTCAAGCGCTTGGATGACCGTCTTCTGCCCCTTGGACATGATGTACACGTCCAATGTGTCACTGTCCACGGCTTCACTAAAAAGAACAAAGTCTTCCCAGACATGTCTACTACCATGCCTCCAAGGCCGCTGTACTTCTGCTGATCAAAGGATGCGTCCACATAAATGTGCACCACTTCGGCTTGCAGGGATTCGATCTTCTTGGCGACATTCTTGAGCAACAGATCTCTGATCTCGCTCAGGCTCTCGCCGGTTCTACTAGACAGAGTCTGTCTTCCTGCCGTGACGTGGTTTGACAGGACCTTCAACAGTCTTCTAAAGCGTCTTCCAAAAAACCTGTGAGCTGGCAAACTGCAGGCGTCCCCTTAATTTCTCCCCATTTCTCCGAGGCAGGTTCGACTTCAACGCTTCGTCGATCTCTGCGACTAGCTCTTCAATTCTCTCAGCAGTATTTGTCACAAAACAAAGGCCATCTCCCGACTGAGCCAGTCAAGTTGGACACCCAAAACTTTGCAAATGGTGTTGAAGTCCAACAGCTTGTGCTGAGAAACTTAGAAACTTTCCATCCCACAAAAGAGAAAAGTGAGCTGACGCAGAAGTCAACATGCTTAGATTCACTACTTCTGGACAGGTAGAGAAAATCGTCAAAATAGACCGACCACATGATGTGGAGGAGAGAGGAGCCAATCTTCCACAGCAAAGGATACTCTTAGGAAAGCCGTCACCGAGGCAACGGAACCGAAAGGAAGAACTCGCTGTTTGAAAATCTTGGCTGATGATGCCCCTGGATCAAACACGGCCAGGTAGGAGTCCAAGTCGAAAGCTTCGTCTGACAGTGGGACTTGTTTGTAAGTATGAGAGAAGTCCCAGCACTTAGCTACTAGCCCATCGTTGGAGCTCAGAGACCCACTTCTCATCCACCAAGAGATCATTGCAGCAATGCGGTCAATGGTGTGAATGGTCACCCCTTCTATCTGGGTGACCCTGCTGGCAAACTTTTCTTGTCTACCGGGCCCTCTATGAAGCCCTTCTCCACTTCCTTGATTGTCGCCGCAAAAGGGCTATTGTCAGTCTCCAAGTCGCCAGAGCTCTGAACAGTGCCTAAGAGGGCCTCTCCACCGAGGTCTGAAACCTTTCTTGAGATCCTCACAAGTCATGCTGGCTGGCCTAAACTTCTGGCTGTTGTGTTCTAATAATTCTAATATACTCCAAAGAAAGAAATATAACAAGGAAGAATCTCAAGCCAAACCTCCTTCGACAAATACTTGCCCGCGTTGGGCCGTACGCTAACGCCAAAACATCGACACGACAAACACAAGAAACTTCAAGCAACGGAAACGCACCTTTTTGGACTAAAGTTGGATGAGTGCCATGTCTTCCAAACATCTTATCTGGAAGCAACCTGAGTTAAAGTCTCAACTCTGAAATGGATGTAAAAATCCAAGCCCTGGAGAACACTTACCCCAATGAAACGGAATGGGCTCAATCCCATTTGCTCTTTTCAAACTTTGCTTCCTTTGATGGCCTCTCCAACTGGTGCTCCGCTCTAATCTTCACAAACGATTGGGTAAAACCAACCAGCTTCTCCAAAATGGGGAATCTAAAATCCTGCCATTGACAATCAATTCGATTGTTCAAGTTGAATCGCTCAAATTTCTCGTTCGTGAGATCGTCAGCTTCAACATTGGTATCACGAGGCCGCCAGTTGAGTTGGCAGCGAATATTCATAGATTCACATTGCGAAAGATACTCCATCAAGACAATCATCACCGGTAACTTCGTGCTCAGTTTTCGAGTCGCCAAAGAACCAGCTGCTTTGTTGTCCGTTCCACCCCCACAATGTAAAATATGAGCACCCTGCAAACCTGATTTAAACTTCTCGAAAGGCAGCACCTTGATAGCAACCAAGGAGGCCAGAAGCTCCGCTGACGTACTAGCCCAAGAAGTCTCACCATCTTCTCGGAACAGCCAGGGAACCTCTTTCGCACTCAATGAAAGCGAAAACCAAGGAGCCGTTGATGAATCGCCCTTCTCATTCAGAAGCCATCCACCCAACACAATGCGATGTTTTTCGCATTTAGCATCTGTCCTGAATATCTCGCCCAATGAAACTTCGCTCACCCCACAAGGCAACTTCCTGTATCCCATTGAGAATTTGTCGCGTATGAATATGCATGTTGACGCCACAAGTTGGGGCATCTTCAAAGTGGCTGTGCGACCCGCTGCTGATATCCACGAATAGCCAGGAGCCAACATCGGTCTGATCCAGGGTAGCACCTGAGCCGCAAAGCCCAGTCTTCCATGGAATTCCTGAAACCTTCTCATGTGAATCAGCCAGTTGTTTGCAATGAGCTCTTCCACAAAGCTTACCAACCAAGCAACCCGACGTTCCGACATGCCAATCTCAAACCTGGCATAATCGACCCAGAAACCCACGAAGTCCATTTGGAATCCGCCTCTGAATTTGTGGAAAGAAAAAGGAAGGCCCACCATCTCGAGCAACGCAATGAATCTCCAGAGCGCGAGCCAGCGGTCGTTACCCCCTGATGCCATGTGGATATCATCAACAAATATCAAGGCGAAGAACCAATCATTCAGCATTGCTTTCCAAGCGAATCTCCCCACCAGTCCCATTAATCGGGACCACCAATAGGCAGCCGACGCCACCCCGAATGTTCCTGTCTTGTTGAACCACACCACGTCAGATGAAGATGCTGTTTTGCATGCCAAAACACCCCAGTCTTCTTCCCGTATTTTTACCCTCCGGTGTGCTTTGGCCACATCTGCGTTGAGTCCAAAAATGACCCTCTCACCACTAGCCACCGAAAGATTCATAATTGTTGCCAACTCTCGAGGGCCAGGATTCTCCAGCCTGTCGACGATTTCAATCTCGTTGTTCAGCTGCACCCCATGGGTTCCATCGTGAATGATCCGATGTCCCCCATCCGGCTTGTCCAGTATCCCCTGAGCTGCGATCCGCAATGAAGAACCTGGATATTTCTTCGAAGCCGCCTTGAAAGACATGGGGAACATACGACCTTCCATCTCTTCTTCCCTGAAGTGGGTTTCCAGAATCTGGGCCGCTTGCTCCTCGTCACCCCTGAAATAATTGTCCATACACCATGTCCATTCAGACTCATCATAGATGGCTTTCTTAATTCTTTCACGATACACTTGGGGTGTTGGACCCAAAGGAGAGCAGTGACCAACATGGACTCCATTCACGAAGTTAGAGCCCTCAATCGAATCAAGTATGTCCGTGTCAGGATCACCCATAAGCCTCAACGACTGAGCCAATGCATGAAGATAGAATGGTTGGCCCTCTGTCAGCTGCGAAGCTCTGTGGGGGTCCGGCAAAAGATTGAACCACTTCTCCCGCAAACGCTTCAGATCAACCTGACTAAATGGTGAGCCCTGGCATCGTCCCAAGGCTAGTTTCATGATCCCTTTGCCCAAGTCTGGGATCAACTTACGACAGAAGTCATCCACCAAGTGTCGGATACTCTGACAGAAATTCAACTGATTCGAAGGGAGTTCTTTAGCCCTGTTGTTAGGATGCCACCTTCCCGGACTGCACAAACCGAAGCCGTCACAAAACTCTTCGTGTCTGCCTGCATATTGCGCTTTCAATGCCGGTCCAACACACCCTGACTGTAAAACAATGTTGCAATGTTGTACAATGTTGTCATGTTGATCGACTTCCTCCCCTTCAATGCCCAATGCCTTCAAAGCTTGAGGATGAGGTTCAGGCTGAACGTCTTCAACCGGCAGTCTGGGTGTTTGGACTTCCGGTACCTCCTTGGTCAATCTTGGCCCCAACAAAGCGAAAGAAGATTGACGCCAAGTGTGCACGATTGCCTTGGCCAGAAAAAGGCAAAGTGGTCCCGGATAGTGGGCCGCTGGTGATGTTTTCCACTGCCCCTCTGCATTTTGTCCAATCAGTTGATCATGTTGACCTGGATGAGGGCAGTGTGGTGGTAATGGACCAACGTATTTCCAGTCCTTGTCAAACTGAGGAGCCCCCCAATGAAGGGGCCCGTCGAAGCCCTCCAGGTCTGTGACAAAACGGGTTGGTTTTGGAGTAGCCGCTCCAAACTCACACTGGAAAACAGAAAATGTCTTGGAATCACGGAAAGAAAGGACTTCTTGAAATTGTTGCATCTGCCAGAATGAGGCTCAATCCCAGATCTTCAGGAAACTCACCANATCTGCGTTGAGTCCAAAAATGACCCTCTCACCACTAGCCACCGAAAGATTCATAATTGTTGCCAACTCTCGAGGGCCAGGATTCTCCAGCCTGTCGACGATTTCAATCTCGTTATTCAGCTGCACCCCATGGGTTCCATCGTGAATGATCCGATGTCCCCCATCCGGCTTGTCCAGTATCCCCTGAGCTGCGATCCGCAATGAAGAACCTGGATATTTCTTCGAAGCCGCCTTGAAAGACATGGGGAACATACGACCTTCCATCTCTTCTTCCCTGAAGTGGGTTTCCAGAATCTGGGCCGCTTGTTCCTCGTCACCCCTGAAATAATTGTCCATACACCATGTCCATTCAGACTCATCATAGATGGCTTTCTTAATTCTTTCACGATACACTTGGGGTGTTGGACGCAAAGGAGAGCAGTGACCGACATGGACTCCATTCACGAAGTTAGAGCCCTCCATCGAATCAAGTATGTCCGTGTCAGGATCACCCATAAGCCTCAACGACTGAGCCAATGCATGAAGATAGAATGGTTGGCCCTCTGTCAATTGCGAAGCTCTGTGGGGGTCCGGCAAAAGATTGAACCACTTCTCCCGCAAACGCTTCAGATCAACCTGACTAAATGGTGAGTCCTGGCATCGTCCCAAGGCTAGTTTCATGATCCCTTTGCCCAAGTCTGGGATCACCTTACGACAAAAGTCATCCACCAAGTGTCGGATACTCTGACAGAAATTCAACTGATTCGAAAGAAGTTCTTTAGCCCTGTTGTTAGGATGCCACCTTCCCGGACTGCACAAACCGAAGCCGTCCCAAAACTCTTCGTGTCTGCCTGCATATTGCGCTTTCAATGCAGGTCCAACACACCCTGACTGTAAAACAATGTTGCAATGTTGTACAATGTTGTCATGTTGATCAACTTCCTCCCCTTCAATGCCCAATGCCTTCAAAGCTTGAGGATGAGGTTCAGCCTGAAAGTCTTCAACCGGCAGTCTGGGTGTTTGGACTTCCGGTACCTCCTTGGTCAATCTTGGCCCCAACGAAGCGAAAGAAGATTGACGCCAAGTGTGCACGATTGCCTTGGCCAGAAAAAGGCAAAGTGGTCCCGGATAGTGGGCTGCTGGTGATGTTTTCCACTGTCCATCTGCATTTTGTCCAATCAGTTGATCATGTTGACCTGGATGAGGGCAGTGTGGTGGTAATGGACCAATGTATTTCCAGTCCTTGTCAAACTGAGGAGCCCCCCAATGAAGGGGCCCGTCGAAGCCCTCCAGGTCTGTGACAAAACGGGTTGGTTTTGGAGTAGCCGCTCCAAACTCACACTGGAAAACAGAAAATGTCTTGGAATCACGGAATGAAAGGACTTCTTGAAATTGTTGCATCTGCCAGAATGAGGCTGGGACCCCGGTGGACGTCAATCCCAGATCTTCAGGAAACTCCCCAAGGTAAGTAGCTCCAATCTCATGGGCTAAGAAATAGAGATCCCATGCTCTCTCTGCCAGCTTGGTTCCCTCATCTGCCTTCTGCTTGTTTGCGTGCGAAAGCCATGGGAACCCTTTGGAAACTGTCTGCTACGGATGGGCCTGGGCCCTGGTGATACTTTGTAGAATTGCCTAGCTCGACTGTATGTTGAACACGGAGGAGTGGCAATGACGCAAAATGGTTTTAATTCTTGGATCATAACCTTTAGGTTTTTCCACATCTCTTCCTGCAAGACATCATGTTTTGGGTCTCGCATCAAATCAAACTCATGCATCTCCAGCCTGAAGCCCAATGTGTGTGCCAGCTGATTCAAATGTTCATGGACATCTGCTCTACGGCGATGCCCTGCAAAAACGTATACGACCTTCAAGCACTTCACCCCAGAATCGCTCGACGAGTCATTCGCAGCAACTAATGTCTGAGAATCCATTGAGCCATCCTGAGGTTCGAATTCTTGTACAGTGCCACCTGTCGACGAGAGTCAGTTGGAAGGCACTGGGTGATCATATGCTGGATGAGCTGCATTGCAATTTTCGACCCTGCAGATGTGCACGCGATTGCAACGACCATCGCATTTCTTTCCACGCATATTGAACCTGTAACATATTTGCTTCCCATCAGGACTATGCGACACCAGCTTCAACTTCGTTCCGGGCAAGTAGCTTGGCTTGTTGGCATCATTCTTGCCACCTTTGCCCTTTCCCTTTTTGCCCTTGCCCTTGCCTTTTGGATCTTCTTCATCTTGACGTGCAAACTTCTGAGGCCTCTGCATAGAAGAGAATGTCACCGGAGACGTGAAGTAGAGCTCTTTCAACTCAGTGTTTTCAGTGACTTCTTGCAACAACTCATGCAAAGGCCGATTGTCCTTCTGGGCCGTCTTGACTGCTTTCTTGCGCATCTCAAACTCATAGTCCAGTAGAATGTTCCAAGGTGGAAGCAACGGCACTTTCTCACCAGTTGGACCAGGGATCTGCATGTGATAGCATTTGTCACCAAGCAAGTAGTCCGTGTAGCGGTCAAAGTGCCTTTGCTCCAAGTTCTGCAGGAATGCTTTGTTTCTCATTTTGGATGCCACCATCAGCCATGCGTTAGCTTCGATGCGAAGCTTCAATCGTAGTTCCTCCGTGGTGGCCGGAAGCTTTCCCTTCTGCCTCTGACGTGTGATCCTGACTCTTCCTGACTGATCCAACGTTGACTGAAGTTGCAAAGACTGGGAATCTTTCTTGCTAGTCACTTCGTCCAAAGGATGTGCTGCTATTTCATCTTGTTCAATTTCCTCCAGAATGATAGCAATGTATTCGGTGGAAGGTTGTTCCTTCTCACCAATCTCGACACCCCGTGCCTGCTCCACCGCTCGCAGCATAGCGGATCTGTCAGTGTGAGGTAGAGGCCGTGGAATGCCCATGCCTTTAGCCTCTTGACGAATCTTGACATCTTCTTCATGATAATGCTTGGCCGTGTCCCAAGCTGAAACCACTGCTGCAATCCTAGCTCTATTTGCCGCGCTATCAGCTCTGACATTGAAATCTGCATCCAATGCTTGCCTCACACCCGCTCTATCATCAGCGATTGCACTGAAACGGCGGATAGTCCGATAATGCTGACCTATTGTATGTTGCAACACTTCATCAATGCCAGACTCTTGAAATATGAATTGCAAATCGGCATCCACGTTCCTGTTCACCCATGCAGCTCTTGCAGCTGGATCTGCCATTGCTATGGTTCAATGAACTTGGACGTTTGCCCTAGGTGAATGCCAAAACTATTTATGCAATGACTTTGTGAAATCAAAACGAAGCGGTGTGAAAACCGAAACTGAACCTCCATAAAAGGATGGTCAAACAAAAGGGGTGTGAGAACCCGACGTGAACTGAATCCTGAAATCTGACCTGTCACTTTCCTTAAGTCAAAGCATGCATCGAAAGAAGTTGCATGATTCAATCAAGACTCACAAGGTCAGAAGTAACTAAGCATGGAACTCACAAAGAAAGCAAAACTAACAAGCATGAATGCACACATGACATGATCAAACGTATGAAAAGCAAATCACTCAACTCTGCACGAAACCGACAGGAGCGTTTACCTACCAATCTGAAACGACCAATCTGCGAAGTGGAAAACAAATTTTTTTCAAATGACGTGTGCAACACTCGAAACATCTGGACATCTGGATGTTCTCTAAAATCTCAGCTACTGACTTTCTCCCAATCATCCAGAGTCTCATCGGGTGCCCTATCTTCATCGGTCGACGAAGATGACCCGGAGGAACTCGATTCAACAAGTGTACTTGATTTACCGCAAGCCTTCAAGCAATTCTTGCAATGAGCATCCGCTGAGCCCGAGCTGACTTCATGCACCCATTCAAACTTGTAGCACTGCCATGGCATGACACCGCAGCAATATGTCTTGTGCAGCCTCCTGAATCCAGAACGTCTACTGACTGAGATGAAATAAGGTGCTTTCTCCAACTGGTCAGATGATGCCGCTGCTTGCGTCCCATCGGGATCCATTGAAAAGGATTGCTTCTTTTCTTCCGTCTCTATCTCATCCATGACTGGCCAAATTCCACCAAGTGTGGGTCCGTCAGTCCCTGTCTTGAAGATTCTGTGAGGAATCAATTCGGACTCATGGTCCTCAGTTCTGATCTTCAAGTACTCAGCAAACTCTTCCATCAGCTCACACTCGTCGTAGGCAGGTCCACCTTCGCATAACGCTTTGTTGACTCGCTCCTGGACCTGCACCACGATCTGTCTTGAAGTATGGACATAGTCCGCCGATTGATGGAAGTTCACATGCCAGCGTCCCACATAATCTCTCTGATCCTTCGGTATGTTGATGGCTGCTGCAACACTTGGAATGAAGTGCCTCATAGAGTGCCCCGACCAAAACAACACGCCGCTTTCAGACAGGAGTGGTGAATCACTTCTCACCTTCCACTTTGAAAAACGTGGTTTGAAAGGTTGTTCCAGTGCAGCGAAGACCAACCTAACATAGCTAGCAACCCTTTCAGTTGATGCGTATCTCTGAATGGGCTCCCAGAAATTTGCCCCTGCAATGAAAACAAAATAGTCACGATCCGGGCAGCCATAACCCAGCCAGATATCCAGACCACTCTTCAACCAATCATGTCCAGACAATGAAATCTTTCGAGCAATGTAAAAAGGCACCTCTTTGACATTCTTACCGGGACCAGTCGTTTTAGTTCTCACCAAGAACCCCTTGAGTCCACGACTGCTCAACGATAGCCTCTTGGGATCAAGGCCAGCCAAATCGTCGATACGCATGCAGCCCCACACACAAATCAACACGATCCATGCAACTCCACGAAGATATGTCGGTTTGTCAACATCGGTCACCAAATCCTCTAACGCAATGACCATCGCAGTTGACAAGGGTGGAGCCCTGTTGGTGTGTGTGTTGCCCACTTCCAATTCAGCTATCCTAGACTTGACTGCCTGTTTCCAAAGTCGACATCCTGAAATCTTACACTCATCAGGCACTTGCCCTGCATCTTCCAACACTGAAAGAGAAGCACAAACATCGTTGACCCTTGAGATCGTGGCCCCCTCTTGCACCAGGAAGTGCAAGAAATCCAGCATGTCTGCAACGCCCGATGGAAAAGGTTTGCCTTTGAAAGAGATTAGCCACTCTCTCACCTTTCTCCAAGAACGCGCCCTGTTGCGCAATGTTTTCATACGTCTGCTACCAAAAGATCTTTTCAACATACCTAATGGATCACTTGTTGCATCAACCATGCTGCAAATTGGGAGATCCGCCTCCTGAAGAATGCCCACCAGTTCGGCAAGCCACGTCTCCCTTGCTGCAGCTTCCAGCTCCGTCTTACTGGCACTGGGATTCTTCAACTGACTTCGAAAATAAGATTTTGAAACTCTGCACTGAAGTTTGGCATCTAGACCCAACAACTCATTGTAAACATCTGAGGCAGCAACGCGAGGTGGACTCAGCAAACGAAAACGCTTTGCCTTCTGACGTTCCTCCCTCTCAAGGTTGGAGAACAAGGATGAACACTTTTCTGACCACTCAAACAAGATGGCAGCATCTGAAAGAGCTAATGTTGTAGAATAGTCATCCCCATGCAGTCCACACACGACGTTGTAACATTCAAGCTTGCTATCGAAGAGTCTACTCAATGCCAAAGGACTTGAAAACTCAGAATGCACCAAATCAAATTTTGAGAAACCACTGCCTTTCAATATATCCCAGGCTCTGACCGATGGATCCATCACCGACTACGCGCAAGTGGCGAAGCGCCCCATTGTAACAAGAAAACAAACGGAGCTGGAGACTCAAACTGCAGGGTATATACACCATTTAAAATGAGACAACTGAAAGGAGAATGGTACAAACTGATTTGTGCGTGACTGCGGAACTAGAAAAATGAAGTACA
>DF242495.1:0-25115 GCA_000507305.1 Breviolum minutum Mf 1.05b.01
TTGTTGTTGTTGTTGTTGTTGTTGTTGTTGTTGTGACATGTTGTGACTGGCATCCAGGATCACAGCACTGTCCAGCCTACCACTGACTCCCAATGGCAAGATTGACAAGCAACGGCTGATTGCCGAGACGTGTGCAGAGGCCCTGGTTCTTGCGAATTGCACCACGAATGCGGAAGCGAAATTCCAGCCAATGTTCTTTCAACCTGACAGGCGGTGGACAGCAACGATGAGGAAGGGCGAGTGATTCGCAACCTTTGATTCTGATCCATTTTGCACCACTCATCGAGATGATTTTCCAGGACGTCAGTTTTTGTGCAGCTCCCGAAACTGCACTTGAGAGCAAAGTAGCTGTCACCAACTCAGTGACCCAGTGACACAATGTGACACATGTCGTTGACAGCCCCGAACGCATTGCTGTTCATGATCCAAATTTCGGACCAAGGCCGCAGCTGCTGAAGCCTTAGGCCTTGTAAAACTTGGAGTCACTACAGACCTGCGCACAGTTGGAACCCAAGGAATAAAACTGGATTAAAACAGAAACGGAACAACAGGGTGTGGTGAAATCTGCGTGTTTACTTTGGAAAAGTGGACGGATTCTCCAACAAGTAGAATCCTTAGATCATCATTTTTCTCCCACAAAGGTTCAGAAACGGGACTGAGGCTGGCATGACCTCTTTGAAGGCAGTGCTTTTATCACAGAAACTGCGTGATATGGGCCAGGTGCATAGTCACTGGTGATTCCTGAGGTGATTCCTGATGATTCCAAGTTGTCGCTTGGATTGGGAACCAAGGTTTGACGATGCCACTGAGTGCTCTCTATGAATTGCAAACTGTGAGAGCCATTTCGGAGCATTTGGCAACACAGGCAGTGAAAGGGTTGAAAGCGTGGAGAAATGTGAGAGGAAAAAGATCAAATATGATGAAATAGTCCTGAAATAGTTCTCATTTTTCATCTTTTTCAAAACTTTTCCTTGTTTCGTTCTACAGTTCTACAGTGACTGACCTGTAGCTCTGGACGGCCTCAGGCTCTATTGCTCAACCTTGTCTCCCTATCAGAACCATGCTGACAGAATCATTCTTACAATCCAATCATGGAATCCGATCAAGCATCATAGACATCGTCAGTCTGTCTCTCTTGCCTGCAAGGCAGCAAATGATGAAGTCTCCATCACAGAGGCCAAAGTGACAATGTAGACGCTGAACATCAACCAGGGCTTAGCACGGCTGATGTGCAGCCTGTGAAACAAGTGACAGAGGTGTTGGACTATAAAGCTGACATCCGTTGTCCTCATGCTGCGAGATGCGAAGTTCTGGTTGTCACAGGAAATTGAACAGGCCCATCATTGCCGTTTGGAAACTTGCAGAGGCTCAGACTTGTTTCGCAGGTTGAGCATCCAGCATCTGACACATGATTCAATCAGATTCAACATAGCTCCTTTGATGTTTTTCTCTGAAAGAGCATGCCCCGGAGACTCATAGGATCTCATAGGATCTCATAGGTTTGTTTTTAGAGGCGCTTGAATGCGCTTGACAACTTCACTTAAGTCCTTGGAGTCCTTGGTGTTGCTGCAAGGTTTGAGATCTCTGGGTTTCTTTCTGTGTCGCTTCGTCGCGTGGGTTTGAAGCCTCGGATGCAGGATGGATGAATTTGAAACGGTGAAATTTGGAATTCAAAAAAGGGAGAGTTTCTTCACTCGTTACTCTTGTCGTGCTAATCATTGTATTCTATCTTACTCTATATCGAATTTTGTGTGATTTCATTTTCTGACATGATCTATCAAATACAGATGTAATCTCAGATGTATTTAGATTAAGCAAAATGCGAAGGGCTCAGTGATTGAAGAGGGAGAAGGTTGCGCCTCAACTTTCCTTTGGCTCCTTATGTATCATTATGTTAGATCCTTATGTCCTTCAGTGTCTTTGAAACATGGTTTCATAGTTTCATGATGTTTCATGTCGTTTCTGAGTCGTTTCACAGGTTTGGATCAGTGGTGTTGTGATTTGGCCGGCGATGCTTCCTTTAAGCCTAGCTCGAGCCGTGGTGTCTTGGCTTGGATGATGGACTCGATGGACTCCGTGAAAACAAACAAACAAACAAATTTCAATAAAAAATCAATTTCAATAGAAATTGAAATAGAAATCATTTGGAAAAAGAGACAGTGACACCTGCAATTTGGAGACAGTCAGGCAGTTACAACATACAACCAAGTCCTAGTCAAGTGCCGTTGCAGGTCGCACATGGAGCCATTCCTGCGTTTACCTGCCTTGTGTGCTGGACTCAGTTTGACAGTTTTGACCTGAAACTTCCCAAGATCATCCAAGCCTTGATTCGCTGAGAATCTATTTCGACTGAGGTTGGTTTCATACCCATTGTATTTGTTGACCACTATGCTTTTGGTCACATTCTGAGTGAGACAGAGATTGAAAACGACTATTTTGGGCAATCTATACTGATCTTGAATCATTTTGCTGTTCTTCCTTCAGGTGGTCTTGACAAAGTGGGTGGTGATTGGCCAATATCGTGCAGGTGCGTGACCTGGATACAAGAAACAAGAAGCAAATACGGGTCAACTCCTCATCACGCTGTTGCATCATGTTGCATCAACGCTTTCATCCCGAAGGTTCGCTGCCACTCAATTCCTGGGCATTTCTGCGCTGGTGGATGGTAGCACGAGTCTCAGGGTCCCGGATTTCTGATTCTTGAATGGTTGCAGCCTACGATCAATCAGTGTCACAACCTTCCGGGTGCGATCGCTGTTCGTTTTTGCTCAAGGATTACATGGAATCCAGTGCTTCATCTTCCATTTTCAAAACTAATCATATTGAGTCATACCAGTTCCCCAATCTGACCTGGATGTGCAGCTGTTTTCAGCAGCTAAAGAAGGAGAACTAGAAGGTCAAAAAGCTGTTGCAAAGGGGGCCAACCTTCATGCACAAATAAAGGACCAGTGTGACCCTAATATGACCCCGAGAAGTTGCTGATCTACTTGTGGAAAAAGAAGCCGACATGGAGGCAAAAGAAGAGAATCAATGGACACCTCTTCGTGAATGCGGAGAAAAACAAGTTGTAAGTTGCAGCCGAATGGGAATGTTCTTGGAGAAGGACAGGCGAACCGGCGAAGCCCACTTCGATCCACTTCGATCAGGGTTAAGAACTGCCGCTTTCTTTGATCAAGAAGCGCCCAGGAGTTGAACCATTGAAGCACAAACCTCTGGAGGATAGCTGCCTCTTCTTGCTGGATTTTTTCAAAAATTCCTCCCGACGGTAGAGGTGAATGAGGCACACCTCCCCGAACGCTTGTGCGTGGTGTTTGGAACCTTTGATCGTCAAGTCTTCTCTGCACAACCTCTTTTGGACGCCAAAAGTGCCAGTCACATTGAAGTACTTGCCAGGTGTCACCGGTGGTGATGCTGTTGATGAAGGGTTCTTGCAGAGCCTTGTAGATTGTCCCCATGACGGCATTTTTGAGACGGAAGCTGCGCAGGCGATGGTCTTGGCGCGTGGCAGCAATACCGCGTTCACACATTGGTAGAGATTGTGTCATGCCTTCTGAACGTTTTGTGCCTGTGCTGCACATCTTATGGGTTCCGTCACGGATTTGCATTCGCCACTCCATGCCTTTACGTGGTTGCAGTGCTGCATGTGAAAAGGATATTGGACTTCGTCCACAAAAGCAGGTCTCATTTCGATCGCCCGTACTATCTTGACGAATTTGAGGGGCGCTGGCTATCGTGCTGCAGCTTTTGATTCATTCACTCGAACTTGAGAAGCCTTGGAAGCCTTGGATGGCAGCTTTTGCAGCATTTTCTTCGCTCCAGCTCTTGTACAGCCTGCGTGGCGAAACTTGGATGGGACCCAGACTGCTCCCCAGTGTTTCAGCCATCCAAGACACCGTTGCGTTCTTCTTGCTGATGGTTATCTGTCTTTCAGCATCAGCACATTCATACTACAACTTGCAAATCCGAGACGAACCAAACCCAACATATGCAGCAGTCATGCAGGTGGTGAGAGTGAGGTTGGCTATCTTTGGCGACTTCGACCTCTTTGAATTTGAAGGCTTGGATACATAGATTGATGGATGACGCCAATGAGTCCGATGAATGGGAGCCCGCATTGACCCAAGTCCAGGGCCAGACTAGGTGTACGTACATGTTCTCTTTTACATAATAGGTGTCGCCATCACAGTATTGTTGATGAACGTTTTGATCGGTGTTCTTAGTTCCAACTATGAAGGGTACGAAGACCAAAGTGTTGGCCAGTTTTACAGAGCCTGGGTGAAAATGCTTGTGGACCTTCAAATGCGACCACATACAAGATCCTCCTTTGCAGTTCGACGGTGAGGCAAGTTCGTGAACCGATTGCTGGAATGACACAGACTGGTCCAAAAGATTCTACTGGTGGGCCCGTTGTGGAATGACGAAGCAGAGCCAAGGTGGAAAAGTCTCACCAAGAAGAGAGTCAGGGAGTGGCAAAATCAATCTCTTGAACGAAGAAGTGTGAGAATGTTAGCGGGAACTTGCATTTTCTGCAGCAAGATTGTCTTCTTTGATTTTTTGGGCATTGAATTTCTTTGACTTTGCAGTTGTGAAAGGACCGTCTGATCATTTTCGTGAATGAGTTGTGCTTCAGCGCATTCCGTGGGGGGCCAGTGCGCACGACAGCATGTGACAATGGTGCGCCAAGGATTAGAGACATAGAAAGATTCAGCATGTTACGCACACAGGTATGGTTCGCCTATTTGCGCGCGCCAGGACCCCAGGTTGAAACATGGTGCGTGACCGTGACTCATTGCAATTCATTCACCCAGGCTGGGCTTATCGCGCAACGGGATATTGCCGCATCGACACGCGCTATATTTCGGAGCCTGGAAACTCAGAAACTTTGACAGAGAGCTTTGTCATATTTGTTTTTTCTCACGTGCGGTTTGTGCATCTGAGATTTGATCATGACTTCGATTTTTAACAGGTTTCATGCAATCGTTACCAATTACAATAACAATATGGGACGTAACAAGTGACAATGATCATTAAAAACACTACACAGATCCATCTGTAACATAGGTGTTCACTTCTCGGCTTATTGCCTACTGACGCGGTGCGTTTTTCGTTGAGGTTCGACCTCATCACGCTGGGGAAATGCTGCGTCATCGCTGAGGGTGCCAAGTTGCGGCCTGCAGTGGCAGAGGCCACGTGTAGGTTGACAAAAACAAAACGTAGGTCATTCAACTTAGGTAGTCACAACAGGTGTAGTCATATGGTGCTTCCATTCACGAAATATGGAAGATATTAAAGAACGAAGAATGAAGTTGGAAGAATTAAGATATACACATTTTTGATGAGCTTGTTCTTTTGCCTCTTTTGCGGAGGCAGGCGCATTGCATCTGCGCGGGCTCGTCTTCGGAGACTCTTGCGCGGTGGGCGAAAATGCTGTCACGGCCTGAAGGGCCTTCCAGGGGCCTTCCAGGGGCCTTCAGGGCTTGGACTTGGCGGAGCCGACCGAGTTTTCCCGATTTTTTCGACCAAAAAGAAACGAGGTGTGCACAGCCGGTTGCGTGGCTGGAGACAACGTCACGCTGCAGCCATTGTCTTGTTGTGCATGTTTGGAGGGTTCATTTGGAGGGTAGTTGATGCCTTGCGCCTGCTAATCCATAGTCGATTAAGAATCTTATTTGTCCTTTCCTCTCCCAATCTTTCAATGAGTTTTTGCGTTGGGATTGTACTGGGACATTACAACTTCTCACTCTCTACCAAAATATGCGAAATCTAAACACAAGCATTGCCATCAAAAAAATGTGGGATGTTATGTTGCTTAAATATGCTTGGATATGCTTAATCCGGGTAGATGATGGTATTCTCAGAGTTGGCAGGTCCTTGTTCTCCGGACGAACGGGGCGAACGCTACCAGATGGCTCTGTCACCTTCTTAGATTTGGGAAACTTCTGCAGACTTTGGAGGAAGCACCATTTGAAGGTCAAAAGTGCACATACCGTTATTGTCAAACTTTTGAACGCATGAACTACTTTCATACAGGTGATGGAATAGCGGGCAGTGACATGAGGACATGAGACGCATGCTCAAAATCTGTCCAAGTGATTTTTTAAATTTCAGAGACACGAGAAGTTTCAGAGGTCTGGAAGGGCGCTCCTTTGGTCCAGTCGAGGCACACAGTTCACACCTACCATCACTGTCGTGTTCATCCGTTCATCGGATCGTCATGGCTCGTCGTTCACTTCGTTTTTTTCGGCCAGGCAGCAACCCATTCGCTTCCCTCCGGGCCGCCTCTGAGTCTCGGCAGCGGTTTTTCGGCGACTTTCACCAAACTTGCTTTGGTTTTACACTTTTTACATGGCTTTTTCCGTGAAGAGTTGGGACGACAAGGTCGTGATCTCTTTGGAGAAATTTTTGCGTTGCTCCTGGCTTTGTCCTTGCAGACGCTTGGCCTATCTTCCGCTTCATGAGACTCATCTTTATGCATTTTTGGCATGTTCAACCACTCTGACAATTCTTGATGCGTCTTCATTTTTCCCCAAAGGACATTATGCAGCATGGGTGCATACTGCGCTTTTGGTTTCTTAGCAGAGGCAACGGTTTTGAATCATTTTGAATCGTGTTGAAAGTTGATTCGTTCTGTTGTTAGCTGTTGTGTAAGGTCCAAGGTTTTCGTGGAGCCGACGGCCATGTCATGGCCTTGTTTTGCACAGTGATATTTTCAAGGTAGAAACAGCGGTCTTTGGGAAATGCCCATGACAGGACATACAAGTTCGCACAGTTGAAATTGCATGAAATTGCTGTTCTTCGCAGTTTCAAGTCGTTTGTATGTCAGCCTTTGTTGCTAATCATTTCACTTTTTCACTTTTGCTCCACGATTGCAATCGGTATCCTCGATGAGAGGGGAAACAGTACCGTTGGAACGCGTTCATTCCTTTGTCCGGTCTGGGGATGTCTTTGACAATCCGTTGTGCGCGACTGTACCTTTCCCTTGCTTGTCGGGGGGCAGGATGTACATTGAAATACTTGAAAGGCATTGAACGGTTTATAGTGGTCGGATATGGTCCTGAAATTTCTTCTCGAAACAACGAGGTATGGCAGTGGCAGCAGCAACCTGAGGGATGGCTTTTTGCAGCCACATGGCTTCTGTTTGGACCTCCTGTGATGGTGGAGACCTCAGAATGGACAAGACTTGTTGACTCCGTTTTTGACTACAACGATATACCATGATATGACGCATTATATTTCATTATATCCATAATTTATTAAAGTCAAATTGATGTGAGAACGAGGAGACATATTGGGAAGAAATTCCATGACTCGATGTGAGGCATCAGCAGATGTGCTACTGGGCCTGGACTTGGCAAGCCTCACGGACGAGGTCCCCCTGGATGACTGGAAACAAAATGAAGCAATCATGAAACATGAAGTCGCATCATTTGTTGACTTTTTTGTTTGCTAAATGTTTTCACCCCATGTCTGTGACTTTTTCGTTTTGAGTTCATGGCGATTTGAGCGGGGTATTTTGAATGAATCGCGCATCGTTGCTCCCAGGTGGGGCATGATCTTGGCATTGGCCGCTTGGAATTTGGCTTTCGATT
This sequence comes from Breviolum minutum Mf 1.05b.01, assembly GCA_000507305.1. NCBI lineage: Eukaryota > Dinophyceae > Suessiales > Symbiodiniaceae > Breviolum > Breviolum minutum. Next base: position 7,590 of record DF242495.1, read on the forward strand.
GGCAGGTGGGACTCCCACAGATTACGGTTCGATTGGACGAGCACAGCACAGAGTCATGACATGTTCACAGAGTTCATGACTTTTCACAGGTATAAAGAAACTCCTGATGCAGCTGACTTGTGTCACTTGTGTCTGTGTTGGAGGTATGGTAGCTGTAAGCTTCGCGGCAACAACCTTGGCATCCGACTTTTGGATATTTTGAGATTTTAAGTCCATTATAGTCCATTGTTTGGTGAGAATGAAATATGATGAAATATGAGCTGCAAGACATACTGAGGTTTACGGATGGTCTCTGACCTTGTCTTCTGCTCTTCTTGGCAGGAGGGTTTTGGATGGTTTTGGAGAGGAAGCCAGTCGACTCAGAATTTCTGCGCAGGTTCATCCGCGGATCCCGAAATCAAAACTCCTGGTTTTTCCAGGCACCTGATGTTGCATTTCAAATGGTCCTGCAACGTGAGGAGTATCAGATTGGATTCGTTTTCATGCGAAAATAGATGTAAGCATGAATTGAATTGATGTAGATAGCAGGTGAGTGAAACCACATCCACATGGGACACGGGTGCTTTCTGCCAAGCGGGTCATCCAGGTGCGGCGAGTCTTGCTGAGGCCAGGGTCATTCGTTTCGAAAAGATAAGTAGTTTAGTAGTAAGTGTGAAGTGCTGATACAGACTTTTAGAAACTTGCAATTTTGATGTTGATTCAATTTTTGTGGGGAATGCGTGGCAGTGCTAGCATTTTTATTTTCAAGACTTCACCACATGCAGTTTTGCTGCTGCCATGAAGCTTACCAACTATGTTCTAAAAAAAGGTGTTGGCTCAATAGTACTGTACCTTGCTCGTCAGCTATAGAGTCAGATCTCTACAGGTTTAACCAGAGTTTACAGTGTACAGAGGAGTTTTCCACTATGCGACTATGCCACATGAGTTATCATGCAAACAGATAGAAAAATCTGGTCGCTTCGAAATTCCCAGTCAGAGACATGAATCCATGAATCTGGAAAGAAACTAGCTCAGGCTTACCTTCTTCCGCTATCCCGCACAACTCTCTGGCACATGGGTCAGAGCCTTTCAGTGCTTTTCAGTGTGTGATTCGAATCCCAAAAGTTCGAGTTCGAATTTTCAGTGCCGAAATTCATTTCTGATTGGAAGATATTGGAAGGCCATGTCGCTGTACTTGCGACTCCTGGGCGGCCACGTATCCTTGTTTGCGACGGTGGCGATCTCTGAGCCGCCCTTGGAGCCACGGAAACTGCAGGTGGCAGAGGCAGCTACCGCTAAGCCGCTACCCCCTGGTTCAAATCATTTCAAATTTATATATACATATATAGTTACATAGTTTCAAGATGTTGCCATTTGTATTCAAACCGCTGTTGTGAATCACATTGTTGGTTGTCCATTGGCCTATGCAGATTTTGTGATATACTGCAAGTGAGATCCAGATGCTAATGGTTTGTCTAGTATAGATCCATATGTATCAGCATCACCAATTCTGGACAGGGTGCCTTGCTGTTAAGTCATCAAGCCTTAGGAGATTGTGAGGCCCAGCGGCATTTTTTTGTTTCTGCTTTGTGAGATTTTGCGAGTCACATCGTGAGTCACATCAGTGTATTCCTGTATTCCTATCTTTGAAAACATGTTCAGGTGGGCAAAGGTGCTATTGTCGCTGGTGATGCCGTGATGTTGCCACATTCACATGTGGTGACCTCATTCACAGCTATTGAACTTCAAATCTAAACTTTTTTTTTGGCTCGAGGTCGAGTCTCGAGCCATTGTGGGTGCAATGAGTGTTGCTGGAAGACCCGTGAAATCGGACTTGCAACTGGTGGGTCTTGACCTCGGAAATCCTGAGATCTGTTTCCAGGTATTGCCATATTGAAAACGTTTCAAACGTTTCGATGCTTTGAAACGTTTGAAACATTAACATTGTTCTTGCTTCTCCATTGGCGTTTCCAACATTGACTTGCTCCAATACAAAGACTGAGACTTCCACAATGTGTTCTTCGGGGTACCCATAACGACCGAATTTGGTCCTAGTTGATTTCCTTGGATGTCAGGCAATCCTGGCGTCATCATGCGACGGGGTACCTTGAACAAGGTTCCGGCCAGCAGCTGGGGCCACCGCTGGTTGCGCAGGTGATGGCTCGAATTTCGCTCAAATCTGGACTGCCAAGACTTTGCAAAAAAAACGAGCTTTGGAATGTGAGTTACAAATGCAACAATGAAAATGAATGAATGCAACAAAAACATCGACGGCTGCCTCGATCGACCAGGGCAGTGTGCATTTTCTATCCACTGGTCGCACCGGGAGTTTTGCAATTGCTCCTCCTCATCACGTTGCTGCCAGCCATGTGACCCCGACCTTGCTTTTCTTGCATCACAATCGTACCAAATGAGAGAAAACTCATTGGAATTTATGTGAATTCATTCAGCATTCTTCAACGCAAATCCGGAGTGTTGAAACGACTTCTTGATTCTTTCAGGTACTTACTCACAGTTCTGCTGAACATGTTCACCAAGAACTTGCAGGGCTGGTCAAGTTCTGCTGGCATGTGAATTCTGACTTGCCGTTTTCATATTTTTTCGCTGAATGATCAGCCAGGCTATTTGGCTCTTGTCAAAGCCTCAAAGCCTCAAAGCCTCAAAGCCTCAAAGCCTCGTTGGTTCTTTTTGAATCTTTTTGATGTGTAGGACTGTAGGACTGTAGGACTGTGTTTTTTCCAAGGCTGGCAGCTTGCCTGTGGCATACATTGCCTTGGGCTGGTGTTTGTGCCTTTTGGTCGGACTGCCTGGACACATCCAAAGATAGGAGAATGAATAGATCAATGTCAAGAATGAATATAGATACAAGAAGAAAACAACCAAAGTAACTTAAACGTAACTTAAAGTAACATAGTAAAATTGACTAGATTGATCAACTAAAAGATTGACTCACACAAAAATACCGGAAAAGAAAGATGAGAAAGAAAAATAAAGAAAAGAAAAGAAAAGAATCAAAAGAACATCATGGACAACTGCAAAGAGTGTTGATTGTTGATGCTAGCTCCGTGAGGCCATTCTCTTGAAGTGGATTGTTCGGAGTCGTTCAGTCCGAACTTGGCGCTGGTGAGTTGCTTAGATTTAGATCCCCGTTTTCTCGACATTGAATGTTCGGACGACCTTGTTCAATGGATTTCTAATGTCTTTCTATCGCTCTCATAGCTTCTTGATGCATTTTGTATGTGTTTTGTGTGATTTTCTTGTATTTGCGTGCTGTATCCTCTCACTGTATCTCTGTACGACCAGGTACGCATCTCCAGGTAGCCACTTGATGATGTTTCGGTCTCAGATCAATCATGTCTCAAGATTCAGCAAAACTCTGAAACCAACAAGGAATCTGAAACGAATACGAACCGGAGAGTAAGACCCTTGACATCCTGCCAATTACAACTTGAGGACATAAAATGTGATTATGTGATTGAAAATAGTGAAACATGATAAAACACCCGAAGGTCAACAAAAAATCAAGAACAAACCCAGGAAATGTCAACGAAAGTAATTTTAAACACATCGACTCGACTTTTGAGACCCTAATATCAAGTCGACCTTTTTCCATCTCTTTGGATCACTTATGCAGGTTCTCCCAGCAGCTGAACTCGATGTCCATTTCCGTTTTTATGAGCCTCTTGCTGGCATGCTAACTTTGATATGGCACAAGAAAATGACACGCAGAATCTGGACTCTTGGTAAAACCTGTGAAACGCGGGGAATCAGAATCCGCTTCTGAAGACGGTCTATTCGTTCAATACATTTGTTCCTGTGCGGTGTTGAACATTTGACCATTGAACTGTGTCGAGAAATATTGAGCTGCGACTGCAAGGCATGGCTTTCGGTTCTCCTTTTTACAATTGCTGGCTGAATCTGATGGGAGCCAAAATCAGTTCAGATGCATTGATTTTGTTGGACCCTCAGTGATGAAACTTGACTCGGTGACTCATTCATTCTATGCTCAGCCAAATCTTGCAGTCTGGCATAGTCCTGAATCTGTTTCGGGGATTCCAGAACCTGCAAAAAAGCTTACGCGTTTTGAGGACTCCTTTAGTTGGAGATCATGAGATGCTGACGGTGGGCAAGGGTGCATCAGTTGATAAAGAGGCAGAATTTGCGGGTGAAACATCGGATTTTTGTGTAGTTTGAGAGGTGATGCGATTGGGAAAGGCAAATCGAAGGGCAATTTATGATCCGGTTTGAGGAGTTGATAGCTGACGTCAAAGAACTGAGTCAAAAGAAATTTGTTTCATGCCACAAAATTCGTTAATTTCCCTGCATCTTGTGATCCGCAATCGGAAATGAAGTGCCAGGCGCTTCTTTCCAGCACACGCTTGCTGCCAGCCAGTCAGTAACTCAACTCGTGGCGCGCATGGCATGGAACGCAGCAAATGCAAGCTATGCAGCAATGCATGGCATGGAAGGCATGAGATGGCAAATCATGGAATTTTGCTATGCAAATGATGCACAACTTGAGGTAAACCCGAAGACGCAGAGCTTGGCACTCAGGAAATGTGACATCGACATCTCTGTCTGCTCCAGATTTGGTTTGGTAGTTTTCGTGATTTGAACATCGCCCTTCCAAGCTCAAAGGGAGAATTGACCTGAAAGCTCAAAGTGAGAATTTCCAAATTGTATATGTAAAATTTTCAAATATTTATATATTATTTAAAAAACTAAGCTATAAATATTTTTTTATATTTTTTTATACAAAAAACAGACTTTTGGAATCCATATAAAACTCACCAAAAATAAAAACTCGTTAGAGAATAACTTTCAACGCAGAGATGCCCAAATCCGAAATCTGAAATTCATGGCAAGTCATCCCTCAAAATGCCATCGAGCGAAAAATGACTACCATTGAGCCATGCCGAGCTAAGATGCAAAAGTTTTATCTCAAAATCCCTCAATTTGACTCGATGCATTTGAGTGACCTTTTGGCTGTTTTGAGTTTTTTTGGTTTGTTTTGGTGGCATTTGAAATCCCCCGAGTTATCCTGAGAAATTCTTGTGTATCCTCATGAACCCAAAAGGAGTTACATTTTGACCCCAGCTGTTTCTCCCCCCAAATCCCACTATGACATCCATCTCCTTGTGGATCCTCTGTGTTCCCTTGCCGTTTGTCTTGCCCTGTGGGTCTCTGTGTTTTCTCCTATGCCCCTCCAGGTTTTGCGTTTGCAACAACCCAGTGGTCATTGGAACGGGCAGCACGGTTCGGCTCCCCAGCGAGTTTTGTGATCTCCGGATCGAAGTTGTCGAAGTTGCTTTCATCTCAGGTGTCCCATGCTTCTGCCGTTGTAGCAGCTGAGACAGGCAGAACTCCTTTGTATGTTTGGATTTTGAGACGTGCATGCCAATACACGCATCATTCACACATCTCTACACATACTGTGCAGCGCATCTTGAGACATACGTGCCAAAACATACACTATTGATACATCTCCATGTATCACGAGACATCCATGCTTAAGCGTGCATTTGGAAACACATCCCTCCTAAGGTTGAGCCCAGTAGGGATTCGCGATTGGGGATGATCAGAATCCCTATGAACTATCATGAACTATCCAGGGGAACGGTTTGGCAACCAAGTGTTCGATGCTGCTCACGGTGGAGTTTGGGTATCTCAAGATTATTTCAAGACACTCGCATTCGGATGTCAGCATTCAACAATATAGCTGGACATGCAAACCTAGGCCAGTGATTTTCTGCAGGTGTTTCTAGTCTTACGTCAGGCTGCAACAGCAATCTTAGTCTCAGTAAACGTTCCAATCCTTCTAGCTTGGTCGTATCATAGTCTCAACTTTGAGGCCATGCAGGGTATGAAACTGAAGCTGTCTATTTTAGGCCTTCTGTTTCTCGGATGGTGCATTGCAAGCGGAACTATATCGGTGAAAATTCAAGTCGCAAATGGACCTTCTAGGCCGGTGGGCCATGATTTGATATCAAATACGATGCTCAAGATCAAAGGCTGTGGCATTTCAATTCTGAACCTGGCAGTGGGCACTACAAGTACAATGTCTGCGATGCAAAGCGGCCAAAAATTGGAAGTGAAAGCTGAGAAATTTCTGGCCGGCACATTGCTAGACCTTTCTTTCCTCCTTATGGCGCCTGCAGCGCTCTTCGTCATGTGGTATATGCACACAACTCATGCAAGCCATTCAGTTCGTGAATCTGATGCAGCTAGCAATGATGACATCGCGCAAGACATCGAGGCACAACTGGCAGCACCTGAGAGTGATGAGAGTGATGTGGAGGTAGGAGAAGAAGCGCTCATGGAACCTGTGCCGCCTTGGCTTGAACCTCTTCATGTGCGGCCGAGCTGGGTGCATACTCGGCAGAGCAAAAGGTTTATGGCTCGCATTGTTCCTTGGAATGAAGACTTCGATGATGCATTTCTTGGAGAAGTGACAGAGGCTGAAGTCTTGGCAACCGGCTTCGGAGGGATTGTTCGTGCAGGCTGCATTGACGGGCACCAAATAGTGTCGAAAGAAATGTTTCGAGACAACCGCAATGACGCGTTGTTTCAAGAAGTCTATGTAGGACTGTTGGTTCCAGCCTCGCCCTGTATGGGCTTTGCCCAGACCGCTGATGGTGCCCCTAGATTAATATCTGCTCGGCTCCCTGAAAACGTGGCTGAATTCTTGGCGAGGTCAGAGTGGCCAATGTGCACCCGCATGCAGCTTGCGATTGGAATGCTAGAAGCTGTGGAACACCTTGCCAACTTGGGTTTGGTCCATTGCGACATTAAACCTAACAATTTTATGTTGGATGAAAGGCGCAATGTTTTCATTATTGATTTTGGATCCGTATGCGTAGAAGGCGCCACGCCGCCCATGACGTGTCAGCTGTACTGCCCCCCAGATCAGGTTGTGACGCTAGCGTGGGACGTTTTTAGCATGGGCGTGGTATTTGCTGAGCTTTTTGCCAATCCACCGCATGGTCTGGCCGGGCTAATGTCCCGCATGCGCAGTGGTCTGATTTCAGAGCGCCCCAGTTTGCGCGAATGCGCCGCGATCCTCCGAGCCGAGCATTGAAGCTGGATGTTTAGCTGCTGTTGGTTGCAGTTGGTGACACGAAACCAAAAGGGATGCCCTTTAAGTGACAGTGCGTTCAGGGAGATTTGGTTGGTTGCCAGAATTTGCCGGCTGATTCCAAATGATTTTCAAGCAGCACTTAGCTGCTTTTGTTGTCGTTGTTTTTTTGTTTCCGCTTTTTCCCAGTGATTTTCCGCATGTCCTTTGAAGCCATTGATGGAATTTGGTGGCCAATAGTTCAACATTGAACACGTCATTTCATTGGTTTGGCGGCGTGAGGGTGCTTCAGAGTCCTGTCGTGTTGATCGTTGTAGCAGGGACTTTGCCACTTTGTTGTTTCAATTTTCCAGTATTTTGTGCAGGTTTTCTGCAGGAACATGGATCCTGTGTTTTGCACGAAAAGCCTTGTTCAATGCAGGCAATTTCAGCGTTCTGGCACCCTTGTCTGCAGTGTGGGCACTTAAATTCTACTTGTGAACACAGGTTTAGTAGAAGTGCATCACAGGTTCTTCAACTGGTTCAAGAACTCCAAACTTCCAACTAACTTTGCTCAAAAACACATCCACAGATCAGTCAAAGGCAGAAAGGAATCTGTGAAGTCTTCAGCCATGGAAAAACATGGGCCATTTGAAGCACCGTTGAAGGCGTTGGCCCGTGGCACGCCTTCCGAGGTTGGTGCCTCGGCGCGGCTGCCGGCGCAGACCCTGGCCGTAGGCGGAGCTGACAACGGAGTCTGACACGAAAATGATAGGAAATGCCACGAAATGTTTATTTAAATCATGAAGATGTCTATCATGTGATGGACAGATTCTGCCAATGGCAGCGTTAACTTTGTTTGCTGGTTTGCAGGTTTACCACCACAGGTTTGGGGTCCCGAGTCTCGAGTCAGAACATGAAACGATGGAAAAGAGTGGTTCAAATTTGGTTCAAATTGTTCAAGTGTCTCAAGGGGCCAAATCATACCAAATCTACACATCATGAAACTAGGAGTGACTAGGGAAATCGAATGTGAAAGTGAAACTCAAATTGCAAAATGAAAAATTGAATGTTCAATGTGCTGTTGTTGCACTTGCACTCCTCTAATTGCTCCCGAAAGGCTTTCACTTGGTCGAAAGACGAAAACTTGGTGAGACCCAGTGCTCGACCCATTCCAAAAGAGTTGCCGGCTCCTAAGTCTGGCGAAACACGATACGATCAACTGGCCGACCAGGCCAGGTAGTTGACTTAAACCGCAAGTTGATACACATTTCAATCACATTTCACGTATTTTCAATCATTTGCACATTGAATAGAGGCAAAAAGATGTGCACTTTGAAGGTCGTTGTGAAAGTGCCTAGTGCAGCGCAGTATTGGAAGATGTGGCACGTGCTGCTTTACAATGTACAACATTGAGGCGGCCGCCCATCCTTTTGCCGGCCTATGTCAGCCGTGCCATCGGACGGATGAAGGCGCGGCCCAACTGTGCCTCGAATAATGAATGATCGACATTGATCGACCAGATTCTAGATTGATAGAATTTGATAGATCAGGAAGTCAATGTTGAGAGGTTCATGCTGCAGCCAACGATGGGCTGTGCGCTCCTATGGTCACTGGTGCTTGTGGTTTTCTGGGAAGGCCAGCGAATCTTGAACAAAGAGACGTCCAAGACACCTGTGTTCTATGTGTTCTCAAGAGTCTTTATTTTCTGTCTTGATTTTTGACCTGGGAGGGCAAATTTAAATTGTCAACAGTGTCAACCCATTCTCATCCATTTTCCATCATCACAGGTTTAGTTTGATCCGTTCGTGGATCCAGGATTCTTTGTGGCGGGCTTCTGAAAGCTCATTCTACTTTCTAGTGCCAGTTTCCACTATTCCACTGCACTGGCTTTGCCTGAAAATTTCCACATTTAAAATACATATGAAGCAACAATTCGCCTTGACTTTTCGACTTTTCAACTGTTTCTACATTTCTTTGTCGCATTGTTCAAAGCACAGGCATTTGGTGGCAGCGCTGGTGGCCTCCGGTGAATGCAGCCGAATTTTCTGCCTGGTTCGCGCTTCAGACACTGAAAGTGCTCAACGGCGAGTGGAAGAGGTGCAGAAGCCGAGTGTACAAAATTGAGTTTCTTTTCAAAATGTTGTCATGTTTCTTTTGTTGATTTATCAGTTCAATTCAATCCAATTCATTGTTTTTTGCTTTCAAATTCCTCCAATGGGTTTTAGGAATTGCGTGCTGCTTTTTGGGGAAATGATTCCTGAAGGTCACTTTAACAGACCTGCTCTTCCCTCATATCTCAATTGCTAATCTTGTTTCTCCCCAGCCTGAAACCATACTGATTCCACAGCTTTTTACAAAAGTCCCCAGAGTTTGTGGTACATTGCCAAGTGGCATTGACTTGGTGCAACTGCTACCAAAACAAAATACCTTTATTGAATGATTCAACAATGGTACTTGTAGGTGTTTGTTTATTACTTGCATTGAAAAGAAACGTGAAAAAATAATACCCTCAAGTACTAAGGGTCTGGAATGAGAGTGCTTGGGTCCCCCTGAGACGGGGGCCTGAAATCATAGCCTGAACATTTTAGACCTTGCCACCAATCTGATTTCAGACCCTTTGCTTCTGTTCCGGACATCCATTCCAGACCTTGAGGTTTTGAGGGTCTGAAAATCATAGGCAATTTACATTGTAGACCCTTAGCAGCCCTAGAGAAGATTTGAGAAGACAGATGTAACAGTGTTCGAGAAACTCGAGTGAGCAGTGGAGGGGGTAGAGAAGAGTAACAACAGACCAGAAGCTACCTGCGCGAGATGAATTACATTTTTTAGATTTTTGTGTGTCTTGGATTTTGGATGTTGAATCCTGGATTTTGGATCTTGGATGTTTGATAATTTTTGTAGATCTTGGATTTGGGATTTCGATACCTTCAACTACTAAGTGTCTAGAATCAGTGGTTTTGTCAATGTTCCTGTGATGCCACAGAGCATTGGCAAAATCTGGAGATATCAAATCTTGATACCCTCAACTACTAGGTGTCTAGAATCACTAGTTTTGTCAATGTTCCTGTGATGCCACAGAGCATTGGCAAAATCTGGAGATCTTAGATTTGGGATTTTGATACCCTCAACTACTAGGTGTCTAGACTCACTGGTTTTGTCAATGTTCCTGGTGATTTTGGAGGTCTGGTTTTGTATCTTGGATTTTGGGGTTTGGAGATTTGGAAGAAAAAAAGAGAGAAAAAAGGAGAAAAAAGAAAAAGACAACAAGGAAGACAAAGTACATTGCCTACGGGGGGCTAATCCTGTTTTACCACAGGCGGAAGGGCCCCCTAGGGGGAACTTTCGCGATTTTTTTTGAGTTTTGGAACGTGATGGGAAATGCAATGAACGGCACAGAAAGAAACAAGATAGATAAATAGGAAAAAAAACGGTATCTGAAAAACCTGTATCTGAAAAATATGTTTCCGAAAAACCACTATCTGAAAAACCTGTATTTGAAAAACCTGTTTCTGCAAAATCTATTTCTGAAAAATCTGTTTCTGAAAGACCTGTACCTGAAAAACCTGTTTCTGAAGAACCTGTACCTTAAAAACCTGTATCTGAAAAATCTGTTTCCGAAAAACCACTATCTGAAAAACCAGTTCTTAAAAAATGCCTGTACCTGAAAAACCTGTATCTGAAAAATCTGTTTCCGAAAAACCACTATCTTAAAAACCAGTATCTGAAAAACCTGTATTTGAAAAACCACTATCTGAAAAACCTGTATTTGAAAAACCTGTGTCTGAAAAACCTGTATCTGAAAAACCTGTGTCTGAAAAACCAGTGTCTGAAAAACCTGTATCTGAAAAACCAGTTCTAAAAGAAACCTGTATCTGAAAAACCTGTATCTGAAAAATCTGTTTCCGAAAAACCACAATCTGAAAAACCTGTATTTGAAAAACCTGTATCTGAAAAACCAGTGTCTGAAAAACCTGTTTCTGAAAAACCTGTATATGACTTTGCTGGTGATGATAGCATGTCTTTGCAGTGCTGTCTATAATCAACACAGCCGTTCTCATCCGCATCCCATTTGTGGCCAGTTCCCCAATAGAAGTGAAATGGCGCACCTGAAGCCTTCAGCACCGAATTTGAAGTCTTTGTTGGCTTGTGGCGACTTTTTCAATTTTTTAAAGTGACTGGTCCTACAGGTTTGGGTTGTTTAAAGCTTGGAGTTTGTTTCCTACCGCCAGTTTTTTTGTGATGACTTATGGGGGCTGGCACATCCTGCGGTGATGTTTTTCCTTTTGGGGATAGTCCCTATTTCATCCCATATCTTAATATTTTATAATATTTTTCAGGGGCCATGTTGAAGTTCAAGATTGTGAGGGTCTAAAATGTAGATAGGAAGCCAGGATTTTGCTAAAACATCTTTATCTAGAACCATTTTAGACCCATGAGCCTGGTCACCAGGGGGGGTTTGAGTATGTTTTGCCAGTTCTACTGAAAGCCACGGATTTCCATCCCAGACCCACCCTTTTGGGGTCTACAATGAAGTCTTCAGGGACCCTGGCTTGCAGCTGGGGATATAAACAAATGTAGGCTCCAAAGATGTGTTTGAAATTCCTTTTTCGAGGCGATGAAGTCGAGTTAGTCGAGTTCGATGAAAACTAAGAAAACGGAAACTTGCAAGAAGTTCGATGAAGTTCGATGAATACGGAGACTTTTTTGTCCGGCTATGAGGCGCTCAAGAAAGTCGGCGTTGCTTCCGATCTCATCGAGGTGTGCAGCTCAGTTTACCACAAACTTTAGAAAGTTGAAAAACATGAAAAATAATGGAAAAACAATAAACAATTCCGAATGTTCATGGTGTTGGCCATCAGCAAATTGTGATTTTTTGCTTTATTTGTTTCCATATCTTCACGTCGGCGATTGCATCAAGAGCTCTAGAATCTAGAATCAGGCGGTGCAGGACCCAAGAAATTGCTCGTTTCGTCTTGTTGTTTCATACTTTGGCTGTGTTGGGCTGTGTTTGCTTCAGGCTGTGCCTGGAGATTTGTCTCAACGAAATTTTGGTCGCTCCTTCGTGGAGGTGCAACGCATGGCAGGCGGCTAGAGCAGAGCTGAGTCGGAGAGACACAATGACAAGATAACAACTTTATCGCTTTGAGCATTTTTCAATATTTTTCATGTGTGACTTGAACTTCATTTTGAAAAACATGATCACAAAGCAGGTCGGGTGACCCATGTGTTTCATTCTGCGGCCAAAGTGAACCTCACCGAGCCCTTCGAGATGATGCGCAAGGAGTGATGAGTGCGGATGACGACACGAAAGATAAGCGCAAATGAGAACACCAATCCAACCAATAAGCCAACCATTTTGATCCATTTTGAATAGCAAGTATTTACAAGAGTTTTAGGACGTGGATAAGATTCAAGAAGATGTAACAGTTCTGTAAGCATTTTAAGGAACAAAAGAAAGAAAGAAAGAAAGAAAGCGTTGAAAGCTTGCTCATGGTGACTTTTCGTTCAGGACAACGTTGATGCGACTGGTCATCTCTTGGAGTTTTGCTCTATGGTGCGGTCCAAGCCGTTTCATCATATCTCCACCATGGGAGTTCTCACGTCACTTGACGATTCAAACGTTTGAAAGATGTTTTCTGATCTAACTGATGAGTTGACTTTGGGAATGTTCCTCCCTTTGCCTTTGCACTTCACTCACACCGGACTTCACGAGCTAAGGCCAGACATGCTGGACCGCGATGCAGTCAAGTGTTCAAATGTCAAGTTCACTCCTTGTGTCTAAATGCTTCTCAATCTATGCGCACTTCTATATCCCAGTATCCTTCTGCCTAGTCTTCAAGCTGCGTTGGGTTGTTTCCTGGACAGAGTTTTGCAAAGATAGGTTTGTTCAAAGTCCGACCTTGTGCATGCTTTATATATGCTTTATACAAATTATACGTACACGTACAAGAGGAGGTTTCAAGAGGGAACGACAATGAACACTGTGGTGTGATGAGGTGGCAAGATTGCCACGTCTGTGCCAGGACAGACATGGAGCTGTTCGCGAAACCGCCCCTTTGGGAGACATCCGTTGCATGCCTCTCTACGGCACAGGGGACCAGGTACGCCGTTGCATACTGAGAGATGTTGAAGACTATTTCCTCTGGTGCTCACTTGTGCTTTGGGGGTTACTTGTACGTGCTGGAAAGGGAAAGAGAGAGATATTATGAGATATTACAAACTATCATCCATGATAGGAACACTTTGGATTGCGATGAATGTTGCAGTTGTAGTCCCTTTTTTCGTTGCTTGAGGCCATAAGATACGTTTTACCACAAGACATTTACAAGGGAGGAGATGTGAATGAAGATGAAATGAGAAAAGGCTAGGGCAGAAGCAGAAAAGCCTCAAACCAACTTCAACGGCTGCTCCGTTGTCTTGAGCGCTAGGCCAATGGCTATCCGCAAAGCAAGTGGCTGGCAGAGATGATGGTATTTGAGGCTTGTGCACGTGTTCGACAAACAGCCACCTGAGGTACCTGGTTTTAAACAAATTCGAAACACATCAATCCTTCTGAACATGTTCTACAGGCAGCACGTCAGGGCCTGCCTGCTTATGTGCACCGTCCTGGCTTGATAGGTCAGTACCTCGGGCGTTCAATTTGCCAGTGTTCATGACACTAAGATTTACTCTACGACTCTACCGTCCAAAGCCAAAGTCACAAACAGATTTCGACAGAATTCTTGTTACATTTCGACAGGATTGCAGATTTGCAGATGGCATGAATCATTTGCTGACGTGCAGGTGGCAACTCAAAAACTGGAGCTTCAGCAGAAGATGTGTTTTTTCATTTCCTTTCTGACGTTGTGACCTCAAATTTGGGTGTTGGCTATGGCTGTTGGCACATTGAATTGACTTGGTATTATCTAATCTTTGTTGTAAGTTCTATTCTTCATCTATCGTTATTTGTGTATATTTGCGTCACTTTGATTTGTTGAGAGTCAGATCTCGTCATGGAGGGCACCCAGTGGCGTAGCAGAGGTCCTGCAACTCCGTTGCTTACCTGACATGGAGGGCAACAAGGCAAGTCGGCAAGTCGGCAAGTCGGCAAGTCGAGACGTATCACGGGAACCAAATGTGTCAAATGTGACCGTTGCACACCGTTGCACCTTGGAGCCGTCACCTTGAAGCTTCGGAGCTTCACTTTTGACCACATCTTGACAGATCAAATTGAGATCAAGCTTGACAGATCAAGTTTCTCCAGTTCCTTTATGTCACTTTATGTTCCTTTGAGACTTTTAAGTGCCCTCTAAACTTGAGATTCACTGCTCCTGTCAGTTCAATCTGACGCCTGTTGACTGGGTGGCAAAGGCGGCTGCAGGGGCAAAGGGCAACGTGTTTTCTCCTTTTTTTTGAGAAAGAGAGAGAGAGAGAGAGAGAAGGGAGCCGCGACAAGCAACAAACGGTTTCAGACAAAAAGCCAATCGAAGAATTGTTCACTACACACAAGAGAGAGCATAGGCAAGTGAAAAGCAGACACGCTTGTCATACCTTCACCAAACTTCCCACATGGATTTGTCACGTGGCCGATCAAAAAGGAATAGTGAAGGTAGAACAACTGAACTGATCAACAAACAGATGGACAGGAGAGAAAAATGATTTTCGATGCTATGGTTCACCGTTGTCCTCCCGCAAGGCCATTGTTGGGATTGCCCTGCGAGAAGGCAACCATCAAAAGTAGATTGTTTGCTTTCATGTTCAAATGTTGACCATCAGATGAGGGGTGCACACAATTTTGATTTCTTCAGAGTTTGCAGTATATCTTGACATTTCAATGCTTGTTTGCTTCCTGGACCCTTTTTGACTTTGACAATGCCAGGAAGTTATGCAATTGGAAGCGTTTTCCATCCTGCAGTGTATCAGCCCAAGATGTCCTTGCCCACTGGTTATCAAAATTGTCACTTGTGAGCTCAGACTGGGCTGACCGTAACCTCTGACTTTCAGAATCTGTCAAATGAAATTTGAGGCCTGCAAACTCCATCTCCATCAATGACTTGACAGATGTGTTCCAACTTTTAGGGTCCTTCACTGAGTCCAAAAACACACATCAAACGGAACAAGGCCACGGGTTCAGAGTATCAGATTGAAAGATGTTGAACGTATGAATGTCATACAAACAATGTTTTGGGATGTTTTGGGATGTCATACTATATTATATAAATATATTACTATTACTATTTCATGAAATTATAGTTGATGGATGTTTCAGTGTGCACCATGTGTATCATGATGTATCATGCGCATCGTGTGAATAAAGGCGTGTGTGTTGTGTGTGCAGTGTGTGTGTGTGTGTGTGTGCGATGGAAGGTACCAGAATCTGAGAGTGATGGACTTTGTGGTTGCCCCAGCCTGCGATCTTGCATGTGCTGGATCTTGATGCTGAACGTGTTTGCTACATTTTGCCGCTGTTTGTTTCCGTATATTCTTGTCATACGTTTCTCTTTGTTCATAATATCATATCGCCATAACATTTCCATCATTTTGAATCTTTTCACTCAGTCGCATATCTTTAGTGATTCTGGTCATCTTCTCTAAGCGGGGTTTTGACATGCTGAGTGTTCGAGTCAGAGGTGCAGTGGCGTGAAATGATTTTGGCGGACCCCATTCGCTTCAAGAGCTGGTCGTTCTGTGCCGCTCTGACTGTCGAGGCCAGCCGACTGTGGCTGCAACAATCGAAACATCCAATTGGCTCCAAAGGAGGTTAAACTTTCAAACTCTTTTTTTTTAAATAGATCTTTTAAACTCTTTTTTATTGGGTTAAACTTTCATTTCGATGAAACAAAGGCGTCACGGCACCTGTAAATCTCGACGCTACAGGGACATGGGATTGACTCCATGGCCGACTGCACAGTCGGTGCCCAAGCCATGCACGAAGCCGTCGGAGAGGCGCAAATATGCAAAGCAAACTGCAAAACAAAAAAGAACTTCCGAAGAAGAAAACTTTTACCTCTTTTTTGCACCTCTTTGTACCTCTTTTTGCACTTTGTAAAAGAAGATTTGATTTGAAGCAGATATTGAAGCAACGGGATTGCAAAACTGTTTGATGCAAGTCTTGGAGAGAACTTTGGTGATGTCTTTCATTAGCTTTTTGGGTGTTCTTTTTGAATCTTTTTTATACGTGTCAGGAGGTCCTTAACTTCAATGCCAGAGTTTGCTTAGAGCAACAAATCCGCTGGTGTGTGGGACAAGGACCAGCTTCGCGGCGAGAGATTTCATATTCATCCTGTAGATAAACCTTGAAATCTTGAAGGTTGCTATGGAGACCAAAGCAGTAAAGATATTTCATTGAAGTGAAGAGATTTAAAGAAAGAACTCAAGACCACAAACCCTGTTTTGAGAATCCACTAATGAACTTCGATCATTTTCAAGCCTTCGTGTATATATTGTCTAGAAACGTTCCTATTCTCCAGGATCTTCATGAAATATTCCGTTCACCCGGGTTTGACAGGTTTGCTTCCAGCACCTGAGTCGACAGCGGCTATTGAAGTTTGAGGTGAAGTAGTGTGGTAATACCCTGTCTTGCCGGACACTTTCAAGAACAATCAAAAGCGAGACAAATCGTGAACACAAAGTCTGAGTCCAAAAGTGCTTTGATTCATTGATTTGCTTTATTTTGATTGATACTGTGTGACACTGTATTTATTGTAATTGATATTGATATTGACATTGACATCAATTTTGATACTGATATGAATTGAAATATTGATATTGATTTGACACTGATATTGATTTTGATATTGATTTGATTTTGATACTGATCTAAATTATTTGAGAATGACGTTGATTCAAGTTTATTGGTATTGATCGATATGGGTATTGGTATTGATTGACGTCGGTATTGGTCTTGATTGATATTGATTGATTTTGGCATTGGTTGATATTGGTTGACATTTTCGATTTTGATTCTGAGATGGATTTTTGATTGGTGTTGATAGATTTTCATTGTTATTGTTATTGATTTTGATCCTGTTTTTCACATAGCTTGATTTTGACTGATCTTGATAGATTTTGGTTGATACTGACTGATGTAGAATTTGATTGATTTTAATTGATGTCGATTTAATGATTGATATCTATTGTTTCAGTTATGATATTGATGTTCATTTTGAGAATGATATTGCTTGAAACTGAATTTGGTTGGTATTGTTTGTTATTTTGATTTTGACATTGCTGTTGATATTGACTGGTGTTGATTGATGTTGAGCGATTGTTTTAAAACTATAGATAGACTTGATTGATCTTGATTGATATCGACTGATATTGATCTTGCTTGATGTTGGTACTGGTTTTAATTTCATATTGGTGTTAATTAAAGGCTTACGCCTGACAGCCGGGCGCCGGCCGAAGGGGCCCTATGTTCGCCTAGGTTAGCCGTATGTTCGCCTAAGTTAGCCGATGTTAGCCGTATGTTGCCCCAGGTCGGCCCTATGTGAGCCCTATGTTGGCCCTAT
>DF242495.1:25236-58205 GCA_000507305.1 Breviolum minutum Mf 1.05b.01
TCACCGACGGAACGCATTGCAGCCAGAAAAATGCCGAAACGTTGCCTTTGGAACCCACTAAATAGAAACAAAAAGCCGATGCCATGCGAAACCGTAGCCAGAAAAACTCTCGAAACGTCACCTTTGGAACGCATTGCTAAACGAAACAGCTAAACACCTAAACACCACTTGGCGACCAAACTTCTAGGCGCGCTCCCCCTTAGCGAGGGGTCGGCGGATATTGATGTTGCTTTTGATTGGTGCTGATCATGATTGACATTGATTGAAATTGATTTGATTGGTATTGATTTGGGTTGATTTCGACTGATGTTGATTTATTTTGATTGAAATTTATTGATGTTGACTCAACGTTTCCATCCTCCAGCTTGCTGTGCTAAATCCGATTTTTAACATTCATTTTCATATTGAAATGAATATTGATAGTGCTGGTGATTTTATCATTTCGATGCTGATTTTTGTGATTTTTGATTGATATTGATCAACATTGATGATAGTTCTTAGTTGGCATTGATTGACACTGATTGATTGATACGGATTGTGTGTAAAGTGTAAAAGGTATTTTTGTTTTGCCTCGCATCGCATTCTGGTTGAAATGTTTTGCGTCGGACGTGGCAAACGATCATTCCGTCATGCCACATGTTAACGAGGGAGGAGGCATTGTCGATTGGACCTGCCTGGTGCAGCTCTCCCGAAATGGGAAGTGCAAGAGTCACAATGAGTTGAGTCACTGGAAAGACCACAAAAGGCCGAGATTTGCGAAGACGATGAAAACGACAGTTTAGAGACATGTGCACTTGTCAAAAATGACAAAAACGCGAGAAATTTCACACATGTCACGTGGGTTTTCTGCAGTTTTAGACAGAAAATTCAAAGGGTGAACTGGAGGGCATTGCAGATGAACTGGATATAACTGAAAGCAATAGATGCAATCTAATGCACCTCAGAGGGACTGTAGCGCTTTCCATAGGCAACAACTCTTGCAGCAGTCTTTCACGTGGTTTCATTGCAGTTTCATGCATTTTGACAACAGACACCGTGTTTTTCACGCCTCAAAAAGAAACAACACTGGCAAGTAGACATTATCGTGGTACTTACAGTGGTTGTTTTTTTTCAGCCTCAAGCGTCAAAGGTTTTTGATATCATTGCAGCAATGTTTTGGCTTTTGCTGGTGATACCGGCACTGTTGTTCATGCCCCAGTTTAATCAGTTTTTGGTTTGCAATTCTTGGAAGTCACATTTGTGTTTGTGTTATGCAATCTGCCATGGCGGCATTTCTCAATATGTCTAAGTTTACATAGATGTTTCAAAGTTGCCATTGGGTGTGATGGTTGCAACATGTTTTCTCTGGCGAGGTTAATGCTTCTACGACTCTTTGCAGCTGACGTCTATGACGCGGTGATTGTGTGGATGACCGCTCGGTGGTATCAGGTTCAGGGTTTGTCATTCTTGTCCTTCCATTAAAAAAGTTGGAGTGATGAAGCTGAATGAACCACCAATGAACCATGAAACGATGAAAGAGATGCTACGATGTCAGTGATGGTCTGAAATGTCGTCCGAGTCGTCCTGTTGAAGGTGGTGTTTCAACGCCTCAACCGAGGGAATCGAATTCTTGATGTTGCTTGCCTGCTCGCCTCAGCACTAAAAGGAGATGCCATGTATGCCTTGTCAACATGAGATGCGTGAGATGCGTGAGATGAGACCAGGATGTTGACACACTCAAGGTTGGTATTGGAACGGCCACTGCATTGGTCAAGAACAAGGCCGACGAAATCAAAAAGGATACAGTATACTGTAATCAAATCTCATCTTTCTGTGATTTGCGCTGATGTGATCACCTGGATCACCTCTTGCCCTTCATTTCAAACTGCCAGTGTTTGTTGAAACATATTTGAAGTCCTGCCTTGCACATTTTGGCACAGACTGAAGGCAGAACTCTTGGATCGGCATTTGTCCGTTGTTGGAATCGATTACGAGGCGTCGGGTGCCAGACCAAAAGGAACGTAGGGCCGTGCCACAACGGTGAGATCGTAGCAAGACAAGACTACTACAACGACGCATGCGATCAGCTGCCATACATGGAGCGTCTATAGGATTCTATAAGAGGGCAAAAACAAGGTTTTCTCGCTACTCATATCGTATTGACATGCATTGATGCACCGTGCCAATGGCCGTTTCTGTCATTTCTTCAGCGATGCATTTTTCAGGCGGCCTACGTTCGCAAAGCCGAGGCCAACTTGCAAGCTTTACTGTGATACTCGTTCATCCTCAGCTTTTTAATCTCAGCGTATCTCAGCTACAATTGCCAGAATCAAAACTTTTAAGCTCAGATCTTTCCAAGGAGTATTGCTAGTGACAGCAGATCTTTCGTTGTTTTACTCCTTTCCGTTCATCCTGTTGTCACCGTCACAGCAGGCCGTTCTGAAAGATGCAGATCTTTGGCGCCCAGCACCTGACAACACAGAGGGATACCGACGTGGAGAGTGTATGACTTAGACCTCGAAAGCATAGCGAAAGCAATACCTGACAAAGTCACTTCGCGATGACACTTAGGTGACAATATGTCGCTCAGATATGTCAAACATGTCAGACATGTAGATTTGTAGACACGATGTCACTAACGTCACATGTCGAGAAAATCTTTGAGTCTTAGAGCTTCGGCAATCGAGTCCATGCCATGATTCCATGCAGTTTTCGTTGAATCCAAGGTTTTATTGCAAGGTGCTCAGTTTTTTCAATTGGAGTTTGATCGGATTTTGCTCTGCCAGAATTTAGGCCGTGTGCTGGAACGCTCCATCTACGATGAAGGTTTGTCGGAGTTGTGTTTTGAGGCCCCAACAATGTGACATGAAAGGTTGTTTTCATGAAAACTTAAGTGAAAAAGTCAAGTTGCATCCCTTGGGACCTGCGGCCCGGAGCTTGCAGGAAAGTGACAAAGACAAATTGCAGAAATTGCAGAAGGGCGAAGCCGTTCCTGAGGACCGCCTGGATGGCCCTCAAGTTTGACGCTGACCGTTGCATGGCCAGGAGCTGCGCTTCGATGCCGTCTACTTCTCGGGTTCCTTAACAGTCTGCCACCTATTCCTTTCCAACAAACATCAACAAACTATGTTCTGAGTTTGTTGCCTATGTTGACTGTGACGTCTTCGAACATAAAACTTGGTTTCTACTTGTCATTTGACTTTCAATTAGGTAATGCCAGATCCTCCAGCAGCGCTGAAAGCAGGCCTTACAATTCACATGCAATGTAACTTCTTGATGCAGCTGTACCAGTACCTGTATAATTGAATTCTTCAAAAATATATTGCTGTAAGCCATTTGTGACTCAAATTCACTTTATTACGTTCCAAGACAGTGAATAGAACCCCGCCCGAGCGGGGGGGGGTGAACAGGGCGGACCATTGAATACATTTGAATACAGAGTATCTCCTTTAGATCCATCCACGCTACCTGGGTTTATGCTGGTGTTTTTTCGTTTTCATACCAGTAGCCGCGGCTGGGACTGGCAAGCCTTTTGGGCCACTACGAGTGCGATAAAGACTATGTCAAGACATGAAACGCTTGTCTTATTTGAGCAAGAAAGCATCTATTTGAACGGCTTGGCGCAGTCCTTCCACTAATGAAGCGTGGTAGCTGCATCTTCATCACACAGTCGGAGCCGCAGTATGATCTTCAATTCGTTGCCAGTGTGTGCATTTGGTCCTTCAAGCCTTGTTGGAAACTTTCCGAAACGCAGAAACTGAGGACTTTTCAGAAGAAACATTCTCCTTTGATGGCATTCATCAAGCCCTTGCGCCCTTGAGATGTTTGGATGTTTGGGTTAGGTCATCAGTGTTCTCAGCTGTAAAAGAAAGTCTAGCAGAAAAAAACACCGGAAACATTGGAAACATGGAGAAAGCTTCTCTGTCGTACGGTAGATGCTTTTTGGTGCAATCTTTGTTGCTTCTGATATTGTTTCATAGGGTTTCATAGATTGCTCTGCCAGGATGAAATACATCACAACAATCGATTTTGGACAGCTCACCACAGAGGCAGACTTTATTGGGAGGTGGAAGCAAACAACTATGAAAACATCATGTTTCTTATCAGCAAAGTCATGGAAAAATTACCAGAGTCCATTTGAACTTTCATATTTCGATGTTAGGCTTCCAGACGTGGTGACTTTTTGTGAAGACTTTGCGTTGCCATGTCCTTGAAAGTCAGGATGACTTGAAGCGTATCATAGACGAAGCCGCATGCTTCGAAACTGTGGGGTTCTTGCCTTAGCTTGAAACACTGAAATTCACTGAAACAAACTCAGGACTTCCATGACATTTTCATGATACTAGTACATGATATTTAGATTCTAGATGATTTCTGCAAGTTGTTCATTGGCGATTGGTACCTCGTGACTATCAAACATAAAAGGCATGTTCAGCATGTCAAGATATGCACTAAGGAACGAACCCATCTCCGGATCCATCAACAACCACCTGCAAACTGCAAGACTGGTAATCCTCAAACCCAAGGTGCCGTGATCTGTTTGTCTTGTTGTTCTTAGAACTTTCTTCTCTAAATTACACCAACATAGCCCTTTAGACATTCCATCTTTGTGCACAGTGTCAGTTCATAGGATTCCAATGTCGTAATGCTCTTTGTTTTCAATCACAAAAAATTCTGGAAAATCATCGTTTCATTGTTTATCATCTCAAAAAGCTTCGTTTGGTGTGCTCAGGCTTAGTGTTGCTCAAAGTCCGTCAAGGAGAAGAAATCCACCTGTTTGCTATGAAATTGTTGCATGCAAATTCGATTTTTCCATGCATTGCAGGCCCGAGCTCACGAGCTGCTCAGCGACAAGTGAAGGAAGTGAAGGAAGTTGAAGTTGAAGCGAGATTAGATTCCGTTGAAACATTCCGATGAAGATGGCAGAGCTTTGGCTGGTTTTGTTTGATATCGCAGAGTCGATATCTCTTAGTGTAGGTCGATGAGTTTTCAAAGTATTTCAAGCGAGAAAATGGGAGCCAAATGACATACTTCGCTCGTGGTGAAAATCCCAAAGTGCTCGGATTCGATGGATTCAATTCACCCAATTTTGCTTCACCATGGCTCAAAGACTTTGATCTTGGACGGTCTTTGCTCCTCTGATTTTACAGCAATTTCCAAAATGATACCATGCTTATGATCAGTATTCATGTCTGTATATTCCATTGCTAGCAGTAGCATATTGGGATAATTGTTTTTTTTAAACGATGTTTATCATTGAAAAAATTCTTCCGGAGTCTAGTGGCTTCGTGTGCCACGTCCGTTGTTCCTTTGTTCAACGAACGTGGCCATGGAGATCTGTGACTTCGAAGAAGGTTTCATCGTCGCAGGAGGCCGACACGTGAAGGTTTCCAAAAGATGTAGTCAATTTCAACGCTCCAAAATGTCAGAAATAAAGTATATCTTTGGTGCATCTATGTTCATTTATCATTTATCTTCATTTAGGGATGATTGTGGCGTGTAGCGGCCTGGCCAGGATTCAATGACTGTTACGTTCACATCATCCTCCAGGCCATTCCACTGCATCAAGTCATACCAAGTGTATGCACGAAGAGTTTCATTCGTGGATGTGCTGAGTGATGCTATGCATATCGAACCTGAATCGACGGATTGGTTTGGATGTCATGTTCGATTGTGTTTGTTCCATTGTGTTGTGCGGCGTTTGTAAAGTGTATTTTTTGTAACTAGCCACATCAGAATGAGCTCACCCCACACGGTTGTTTGTTGATGTTTGTCAGATCCAGGTTTGTACAGGTTGGTCAAATGAGTGAAATGCAATGTGAAAGATATTGAAAGATTGCACTTGAAGGAATTTGTACTCAATGATCTATATAAATGTATCAAACTTGTAATTTGGACTTGATTCGTGAATTCAGTTTGGAAAGGCTGCAGTGGCCGGCATCGCTTGTCTTGGAGTTCTTATTGGCTTGTGCATTGTCCGTGATGTGCCAAGGTTGGGAGAACATAAATGGAATGCAGAGCGTTGTAATCGTGTTCTTCGTGTTGTGTTTATCTTTTTGAAAACCAAACACGCACTCCAAGTATCTCCAAGTATCTCCAGGTTTTGAGAACCTGCAAGCTCTTTGATTCGTGAGCCAGGCTGAGACTGCCACGCAGCACTGGCATTGACTCGGCTCGTGGCTTGTCCTGCGGGCTTCTCTTCCTGGTGGGAAACATGGAAAGACGGAAAGACTTGCGTCTTTTCGCGTGTTTTCCAGTGAGTTTGACTTCCGTCAGGTGGCCATTGCTGAGTTCTTGGTTGGAGTGACCAGTCAGGCCAGCTCTCACTGAGACAGTCACAGGAAAATGGCTGAGAGTCACTCAAGTCTTGAGCAGTTTGAACACAAAGATGTACCAGTCAAACCTATCAAACTCAAAATAGCTCAAAGCTGGGAGTACCCACAGGATTCTCAAGATCCCGCAAGAAAAAGGTTACGGTTTTACTGGTTTTACGAGTTTCACGTTGAGCTCTCAACGCAGCGCAGGTCTTGAAGAAATCCTCGCAATCTTCGGGCATTGAAGGTGCTTGTATTGCTATTGCTGTCCAGTCCTTGGGTCACAAGTCCGGTCGAATTTGATGCCAGGACTACAATTTTAATGTAACTTGTGAACAAGTCAAGCGGTCAAGGAGATAAGGATAGATAGCACATGTTTGGATTTCTTTGATTTTTTACAATTTACATCTTTTGACATTTTTCCAACCAGTCTATCGCCGTAGCAAAATGTCGGATGTCGTTTCGGTCGATTTCTTCTGAGGTCCTCTCCGTTGGATTTTGGCAACAACAGGACGATTTCCCCGGGAGTGAAGCGACAGAAGCGACAGAAGCGACAGAAATTCCGTTTCGACACGCAGGAAGTACGACGTGGCTTGGGCGAGAATTTGTCGTTGAAACTGTGGTGGTTGCTCAGCACTGTGGCCCAGGCCCCTGTGAATCATGTGATACGTGAAAACACGTGAGTACTCACGTTTCATCTGATACTTTGATATACTTTGATACGTTTCACTGCACGGCTTGATGGCTTGACCATGCTTGACCTGTCCAGATCTTGTCAACTTATGATCGTGCATCAAAACGTGGTTGGGTCAGCTTCTCAGTTTGCCTTGTGAAATCTTGTGAAGCCGGGATTGAAGTGATTCTGAAGCTTTGTTGGACAAGCCATTTCATTCTTGGGCTTTTGTCTAATGGGAAGATTGAGAGAATGAGACAGTCAAAGTGTGCAATGCGACAATTTCATAAAATTTGAAATGACTTTCAATTCGTTGCTAAGTTGCAATTTGCGTAGGAAGTGTGCAAGTCATGACATTGCCGGTCTTGCCAAGTCCGCTTTTGGACTTTGGAATCCTCCATGTTTCACATGTCTCTTTCAGTGTAACTTCACAAATTTGCACTTCTTACATCAAGTTGTTGAGTGCCAAGTGCACTGCGACTTTTAGGATTTCCTGCCATTTCCTGCAACTTCTTCGGATGATGAGGCTGCACTTGGTTTCTCCGCGGCAGAGCTCATCCTATGCACTGCTGCCACTGCTGTATCTTGGACATCGGAAAATGGCAAGAATGATGTGAACAAATTCAGAACGTAATGAAATAATGTGCAACAGAAGAATCACATTTGTGGAACTCGTAAAAATCAGTGAAACATGTTGTAAAGCACTACTGTAGCATTTGGAAGGATATCGAAGACACGCAGGTGGAATTGTCGTGAAATCGCAGCAATGACCGGAAACACTGTCTTTAAAGCACTCCTCAAATTGACGTGAAATCATTGCTGCAAGCAGCTGCAAGCCACCCGCCTCGCAGAAAAACACGAGACCATTCAAATGTTTGAGCCTTTGGGGAAGAAGCTGTTGGGCAGACACGCTTGTCGGCCACACACGTTTGCCCGTGAGCCTGCAAGGGGGGGTAAGCAACACTAAGAGCACCTCTGAATTTTGTTTTTTTTGGATTTTGGATTTGGGAATTGGAGTTTTGGGCATTTGGATTTTGGATTTGGGATTTTGGATTTAGAATTTTCGGTTTTGGATTTTGGATTTGGAATTTTTGGAATTTGGTACTTTCATGTATTTTAGATTTTGGATTTGGCTCAAAATTTGTGCTTTTTTGGTAACTTAATCCTGTATAGGTATGCTTTTTATAGTCGGTTGATGATGTCGTACACTTAAAAGTTTGGCCGATCTTTGGGGAAATGTTCTGCCCGACTTTGGAAGACGTAAGCGGGGGTGAGAAATGATAACCTCCAATTCTATGTTCCAGGGGAACCGTTTCTTCATATGAACAGACGACCACAGTTCGACATGTGCGCGTTTTACAGATCAGCAGCTGGACATTTGTTTGGAAAACAAGGTGCTCGGCCGCAAAACGAGCACCTGTTTTTGCAAGACATTGGTAACAACAATGGGTCTGGCATACCATGCAAGCTTGCAGATTGCTGCTTAATCCCCTTATTTTTGCTGAGTTAAAGTCTACAACCTGAAAGGCCTAGACCCTGAACCAAAAGTTTTGTTTTTTTTCTCCGAAAATTGGCATACGCAACGAATCTAAGCTAACATGGTTTTGTTTAACAGTGTAACAGCGTAACAGTGAGCCCTCGCACAATTGATCAAAGACCCTATTTCACACCCCATTGTAAGGTCTACACTGAAAACTCCAGGGTCCTAGGCATGTACTAGCAGGAATGCAGAAAATACGTCCGAACTTTGGAGATGTACATTGTACAGATTTTATAATGCTTTGGTGTAATTAGTATCGTTAGCATGTTTCAATGTTCATCTCTTTTGTACTGGGCAGCTTTGTTTTGCTCGGCTTTCAATGCGTTCATTGCAGCTCAGGCATACTTGGTCCCCACGGGCCGAGTTTCCGGGCAAGCTTCCATGGAGGAAGGGGCAGAGAGATGTTTTTGAGCTTGTTTCATGTTGTTGTCACATTAATGACATGACTGTTTGTCTTGTAGTGTCCTACTAGATTGCAGTCACTCTGGTGCAAGAAGTTGAGAAGTGTGGCAGGATGATGGCGGCATCTCTTTGGTGGGTGGTATGCAATTTGCCGGGCCCCAAACCGCAGTGTTTTCTGCAGAGTGATTGGTGAATGTGATGCTTCAATTTAGCCTGACCGGCCCACTTGTAAATTGACATTGAAAAGAGGCTTTCAGCAAGAATAGCTGAATAGCTTTGTTGCCAAGACCTCACATAGCTTTCATCAAGATGTCTTCATGGTAGCTTTTCGTATCCGCATCCGCAGAAGCGGCGGAGGGTTATTTTTCCTTAGCAGCTTTGGCGTGGTGGTGGTGGTGGTGGTGGTGGTGGTGGCGGTGGTGGTGGTGGTGGTGCTGGTGGTGGTGGTACTAGTGGTAGTAATATTAGTAGAGATGCTATTTGGCGATGTCGTCAAACACAAGAACCCAATGATTTGAAACATTCACAACAAAAAACTCATTCAAGAACAAATTTCATTCTTTAACAAAGTCAAAGATTCAACGGATTCAAACATTCAGAAGTGTTTGAGTTTTCAGATTGTTTATTTTGGAACGGTGCAAAAGACATGGCATCTTCAAGTTTCAACAGCGGAAAAAAAACACATCTTTTTCAAACGCCCCAACAGTCCTCCCAAACAAGCGATTTTTTTTTGAACTTTCAAAGGTCCTAACTGCTTTCAATGTTCCGAAGGTTTGAACTTTTGAACATTCAACTTTTCAATCATCCAAAAAACACGTGTTTTTTGTTTTCGAGTTTTTAGACTTTTCAAAAGTCCCGAACAACATGTTTTGATTTCTGAATTTTGAGTTCTCAAAAGTCAAAACAAAAATACGCATTCAATGGTCAAAATTTCCAATAATTTGAACTTTTGCAAAAACTCGAACAAAACAAAGATATTTTCTTAATTCTCGAATTTTCACGGGACGCATGTCCAGTTCCACTTTCCCCTCTATGCTACAGATGTTGAACATCCACAAAGTCACGTATGATTTTTTGATCATTTTTCCCTTTTTTTCTCTATTTTTATTTTGCGAATTTTCCTTAGAACCTTGCCCATTTCCGCGAGCATGAAGGTCCAAACACTTTTCATTTTTTGTCTCCGTCCTCGGGTAATTTGATTTTTCGAATTAATATGCCATGAATTTCAAAAGTTCGCACACGACAGAGAAACAGAGTCCATCCCCAGGGTGACCAACCCGTGAAACATCTTGAAAGTATCCTTAGGCAAGAACTCTCAGCACCCGAGAGCCTTCGCCGGAGGCATGCAATTCAAGCATCAAGTGGGAGTTTGGTGCTTGTATTTTGTTTTGTCAGGAGCACATGGGCATTGTCGGCTGGTTGGTCCGAACACCCAGATTCTCTGAGTTGTTCTTTTGTTTGTGTCTCGACTATGTTTTGCATCTCGAATCACCTTAAAATACCTAAATGCACTGTGTGTAGTCTCTCCTTGCATTTGGTTTCTCGCTTTAGACACAGCTTTGAGCAGTCTTTCTTATTCATTGCAATTTTTGCATTGCTGTACTTTCAATGAAGATTCAAATGACAGAGATTTACATCAAACATGGAGCCATCGGGGGAGGCCTTCAGTTGGTTCACGCCCATCGTGGATTTGGCATTCAAGCGAGACCAGGCCAAGCTTACAAAACAAGCGAACTGTGGTTGTGCAAAGCAAGCATATCCTGGATATCCTGCATCCTGTTTCAATGTGCGTCAAAGACGCAATGCTTTCATGATTTTAGAAGTTTGAACTTGAGCATTGAAGATCGGGGCAGTAGACTGAATTGCAAAAACTCTGTAGGACATTAGCTTCTCTTCGCATCAAGTTTCCAGATTCATGTTGGCAACTGTTCGTTCTGTTTGCGTTTCTGTTTTCTTCTTTGCCACTGTTTTGTAGCTCACCAGGACAATGGAAAGCTGGAGCTCACTGATGTTTATCCCTTGACTCGAAAGAACGTGGGATCAAGGCAACTAGAACGTTTGGATCACCAGTGGCAGGTGCGAGCATCAAAACAAGCAAAAGGAGGATGTTGAAGATTGATTACACAACGACTTGAGTCTATGCTAGTGCTCCACAAGACCCCTTACAGGATAGCGCAGGTTACCATTTCAGTAATCTTGTGCCCATACTCTTTCAGTGGCAAGATTTGTTTGTTCCTTGGTATGAGGTCATTCTCATAGCTTGTTGTATCTTGTCGTTGTGGTTCCTCTCTCTGTTTGTTTTTGGGGACTTCGATTTGGGAACACACTGGTTTATTGAGCTTGGAACAGGCGGAACTTCAGAAGGAGAAGCCAGCACTTTTGTCAGCAATGTCCCGAGCGTTTCGAGCGGAGGCACAGAGTTCAGAACTTGATTCTGCGAAACAGGAGATGACGCAGGTTCTGCGAAAAGTTGACTGAATGAAAAGCTGCTTGATGGTCCAATGGTCTTTTGTCATCATGTTTTGATTCTTTTTGGTCCAGGTTTTTGGCACTGCTTGGATCAAGCTCATCAATGACTGCCTCCACTTTGTGGGCCCTTTCCTCCTGAACAGGACGCTGAAAATAAAGTTTGGCTGAAAGTAGGCTCTGCGTCCAGATAATTTGAAGGGACCTGCACACGTCTATTGAATTATGTAACGCAGTTGTCTATACACAGCAGTTTTTTCATATGTTTGCCAACTTGCGAATCTTTGGTCTTTGATTCCAAAGTGTCAGCTCCCCAAATCTTTGGATCTCTAGACTCTCCCTGCATGCTTTCACATCCTTTCAATTCCTTTCATATGTTTTCAACATCTTTTCAACATGTTTCACCTTGACCTTTTCAGACTTGATTCGCAGAGTCGAGTCGAGTCGTCGAGGATTGTGAACTTCGTTGAGGGCAAAAGCAATGAGGAGAACTTCGTTGTGTAAACTTGTGTCAATTGTGTCGTTCAACCGCGGCGAAGCGACAGGGAAGCGATTTGACGGTTTGACGTCCCTCGTTCTTCGCCGATGCTTTCAGGAAATGTGGCTGGGCTATACTTATGCCATTGGCATGGTGCTCTCATCAGGGTGTCAGGCCCAGGGCAAGAAAAGATAGCACATTTGGATGCAAAAGATTGGAGTTTGACTTTTCAGGAACTTGTCAAATCAAAAGATGTAAGTGAATTTGTTAATGAACTGTTTGAAGATTTGGATTCGGACAATATTTGTTTCGGGCCAAGACTTTTCCATCTCTCAACCGACTCTGGAAGCTTTTTTGAGAACTGTAGCAGTTTGAAGGATGGAAGCTGTTGAACATGCCGCCTTTTTTTCAATGATTCTTGAAGGATTTTATGGTTGAAGATCTTTCGGTTCATTCTTGTCAAGTGATTGCCTCTCAAACGAAATCAAGCTGATTGTGAAGGCCTTCCTCATGGCTCACTACTTTCAAGGTGGATATCAGTGACTCGGAGTCGGAAAAATGACTGGAATGGAAGGATTTGGAGAATTTAGACCGAGCCAAGGACAGGGATGCGCTTGAGAACTGGCCTGATTTTGATGTCTTACAGCAAGGCGCGTTCGGAATGGAAGTGCAATGAGATCCTGTGTTGCCACACTCTGAGTAAAGTAAATATGAGATTGTCTCAGTACCTGGAAATATATATTCTGATTCAATCTTGTGGTGTTTGAAGATGGTCAGAGGCATTACGAGTTTTGCCATGGTCAACACCTCCGAAAGAAGAGCCGAAACAAGAAGAAGCGCCAAAGAGATGCTGCAAAAAGACGCCTCGTTCTCAGTGTCTTGCGGATTGCATGACAATGCAGTTCAGTTGGTTTCAGTCATATCAGCCCCGTAACAGTCGTAACAATCCTCTGAATCTCTTTCTTGCTTTGCATACCAAGTGCCTAAGTGCGGTCTGCAGAGTCTGCACTGATCTGCACTGTTTGCGCAGGCCGAAAAAGAAGCCAGCACTTCCCACGGGTGGTATGGGGTTTTTGCCTCAGAGCTCCACTGAGGCAGCCACGGTTACAACAAGTCATGAGTTTAGATGAGTTTAGATGAGTTTAGAGGAGGTAACGAGATGTAACGAGGCAACAAAATGTGAACAAATTGTGACAAAGCTCAACATTACTGAAGATGAACATGTCAAATACGCCAATTTCATCCAATCTCAGCTTCAATTTGTGCAATTTGTGGTAAACAGCTTCAAAAACATTGTCACTGCTACCAAGGCAGATGACAAATATCATTTCAGCCGACACGGCGGGGCTTGTGCAAGTTGAAATGTGATTCTTCATGGCAGAAGTAGGTTTGCCAACTTTGATTGTTTCTTTGATTCAATGATTGTCTCATTGATTTCCTGAATCATGAGAAACCTGGATTTGATTTGTTGCAATTGCAAGAGGATTCAGTCTTCCATTCTGAATGCGTTTTTTGGATTTCTAAATAGGACAAATTCACCTTCTTGATGCCCTACTTCAACCTGATTTGGTCTTGCCCACTGCAGGCTGGGACATTTTCCTGCCTTTCACTCATTGTTTGGTCATGTTTGTATGCCTGTCCGCTGACTTCAGCTCGTCATTTGCTTCTACATGCTTTGGCGATATGTGGAAAAAGCCCTATTCGCTGGAGTTTTCGTTCCTTGTCTTGTATATGTTGGAGTGGCATTTAACAGAATCATGTGACAGAGAGTTTTGATCGATCTTCATGTTCGACAAACCAAATGTTAGATGCAAGAAGCCTTACGAAGCCATACGAAGTCATACGAAGTCTTAGCATCACGCACGGTTGTAGAAGCTCAACAGATAAACTGTGTTGTTTGCCAAAACATCTATAGACTTAGGCTAAACTTAGAATATAGGAGCAAAAAAGAAGCGAAACAGCGAAACCTTCGACAATCGAGGTGATGATCATCTTCACCGTGATGTCCAGCACGGTGGCTGGAAAGGTGGGGGGACCATGGGGGGACAAGCCACGACAAGCCACACGTGGGTCTTTGGGATTCACCAAGGCCCGGAAGATTCAGCAAGAAGCCATGAAGGCCGACAATCTGACAATCTTTTCTGAGAACGTTGACACAGGATGACAGAGGTTTTCTACTCATTGCATGACCTGAAAGAAAAGACGGCAAAAATTCGAGATTTTTCAATCAGGGCATAGTATTGCAAATTTCAATGTCAGTCAAATGGTCGCTTCACAAGGCAAAAGATGAGAGGTTGAAGATGGAAGTGGAGCTTTTGAAGTACTTTGTTTGCAGATGTTTGCCACGTGGTCAGTGACAATCCATAGATGCGCAGAATTGCACAGACCATCCAACAGACGTGACCAGTTGCTTTCGTTGATGGTAGACTACGGTCGACAACATTTTTTGTCAACCCCTGGATTCTTTGAGGATCGTGAAGATCATTAAGTTCTATGCGTGGGAGCTGGCCATTGAAGAACGAGTGAGGGAACTTCGCAACAAGGCGATGTGATCCGTTTCTGGGCGCATGTGCTGCGTTTACTCGGTTGTGCTGAATTTGGACAGGAATTGAAATTGCAGTTGAAGTACAAGCTTTGGAACGTCGTCCGGACCCGCAGAGCTTTGTGACGGACAGATATCAGATACACAGATACAAGCGCCCAGCGTTGAACTGCACCTGAGGCACTCTTCCTGTCCTTCTCTCTATCACCTGTCTTGGTGGCCTTGGGCACCTTTGCTTGCTACACGCGGATTTCTCAGAGATTTCTCGGATGTGTAGCAAGCAAAAGGCGGATTTTGGAAGATGGCCTAAGGCTGCTGATGCACGAGAACTTGACTGCTGCTGCTCTCTCGGCAAACTTGTTTCTTTAGGACGGTCAGAATACCTGTTGAAACAACTTGAGAAGACGTGATAAGCCCCTTCAAATGTCATCCATCAAAGGCATAACAAAATTTGGGCATCAAAAATCATCAAAATAGCTTTAAAAGTAACCGTCGGATGGTCTTGGGTAAAATGAGGAGACGAAAAGGTGGAAAGTATCTTGGAAGAGTTTTTGAATGTAAACAAATAAAAAGGCAAAACAGCATCTATGAATGGATTTATTAAAGGTATTGATAGGTACCATGACTGCGTATGAAGTATGACGGTGGAACACGATGCAGGGACAACATTCATTTCACATACCAATTCCTTGAATCCTTTATTACGTTTTTTTTTTTGTTTTTTTTTAAACATTTTTTTCTTGTCTTTCCTGCTTCTGTTGGCTTTTTGGCTTCTGTTGGCTATTCAGAATGACAAGGAACACTATATATGCTGCAGTGTCGCTCCTTCCCCCCCCTCGTGGATGGGTCATGGTCCTCCCCCCTCGTGTGGTTGTGGGGCGTGTGGTGTGGGGCGTCTGCTTAGTAGTAGTAGTAGTAGTAGTAGTAGTAGTAGTAGTAGTAGTAGTAGTAGTAGTAGTAGTCGTAGTAGTCGTAGTAGTANACCATGTGTTTCGGCGGGTTCCATGAAAATGTAGCCAAAATGTAGGTTTTGGACCCATACCATGGGGGGGGGGGGCCAGGCAACACGGGACACGGCAGCATATGTTTGCTTCTTCTTTTTGTTGCGGTCGTTGCCATTGTTGTTTTCCTGGTGGTGGTGGGAGCAGCCGGGCTGCATGCCTGGGCGGGAGGGTGCAGTGCCTCCCCCAACCCCCCTCCAGCTTTGAGATTTTTGATATGAAATTGTATGACGCTCTTTGGTTTTGTTTTTGTTGTTGTTTCTTCTTGTTTGTTACATTGTTCGTCGTTTGTAGTTGCTGGTGGTTTGCTATTGATTGTTATATTGTTTGCTACGTTATTCGCGATAATGTCTGTGATATTTCTTTTCTTTTGCTACACGGTTTCTTACATGATGTTGTTTCTAGTTGCTCTTTGTTGTTCGTTGTTGCTTGTTTGAGATTTTGTTGTGTATGGTGAACAATGTCGGAAACAATTGTGCAAACTGCAACGTGGAAATTTCTTTGCCTGGTGGACACTGTGAGTCAGGTTTTTCTGTTTGTTTGTCATCCCGAACCACGAAATATAGACATATGGCATATGGCCGCATTTCAAAGTTGTAAAACATAGTGGCAAAATGCAGGGAAACAAGCCTAGAATTGAAGAAGCACGTGAAATCACACGAAATACAGCAAAATGCGTAGCGAAAAGACAAAATCGAAGAAAACGCTGAAAACTGACAAGAACATGAAGGAACATTTAAGTAAAAAGCAAGGGAACACACACACACACACACTTGATAAGTCACGAAGACGGGATTCTATGATTCCTCATTCTTTGAAATAATAAAAGCGTGTCTGAAGTGACTGCTTATGTCTTGCCATAAGCCATGTGTATTCAAGCTTTGAAAAAACCAGCGTGAATGTTTATACTCGGTCAAGAGTAGTATCGGCGCAGAACCAACAGAAAGTAAATTGGCTCACTCCAGGTCAAATCAATTCGGAAAGGAATTGAGAATGAAGTTTTGCTGAATGAAACAGCGTACTGGAACAGCTTGTCAACAGTTTCACAACTGCAGGTACGTAGAGATGGCGTCCCATCTCTATATCACAGATGAAGCAAAGCGTCTTCGTTGATGCCAGACTTTCCAACATCCCTGGCATCCCTGGCAGAAAAGTTCAACATTGAAAACCCCAAAGCAGGAAGTTACATGCTCTTTGGAACAGAGTGTGACTCACACACGACGGCACGTCGGCCGGTACTAGAGACGTTTTGAATTTGCGGCGAAAGAAGGAATTACATTTTATAATAGGAGGCTACCGGCTGCACACGACCGTGCCCAAGTACACCTCAACTAGGAGCGTCTACCTATTGCACGGTTTAGTGCCTAGGTACGACGTCCATGAAAACAGCTTACATCAACATTGAAGGCGAAGGGGTTTGTTATGTACTCTTGGTCAGAGATCCCAAGACTGTGGATCTCCAACCCGTCTAAAAGGGAATATCTACCAGACTGTGTTCATAGATCCCAAGACTGTGGATCTAGAACACTGCGCAGGAATATAATTAAGTTAGCGAAGCTGTCAGGAGTCTATGATCCCAAGACTGTGGATCATAACGGTTCTACACAAATTAGGTATACGAAATTCAGCTCTTCTCATATAGAGGAGACGCACGCACAACGGCACTTCGGCTACGGTGTAAAAAGGATTTTCATTTCATTTTTTTACAACAGGAGGCTACCAGCTGCACACGACGGTGCCCAAGTACACCTCAAATAGGAGCGTCTACCCATTGCACAACCTAGTACCTAGGTACTACGTCCATGCGAGAAGCAACAGCTTGAATCAACGTGCATTTTACACCAAAAGCCTCACAACGGTGCCCAAGCACACCTCAAATAGGAGCGTCTACCCACTGCACAACCTAGTACCTAGGTACGACGTCCATGCGAGAAGCAACAGCTTACCTCAACATTGAAGGCAAAGGGGTTTGTTATGTACACTGGGTCAGAGATCCCAAGACTGTGGATCTCCAACTTGTTTGAAAGGGGATACTCACCAGGCTGTGTTGATAGATCCCAAGACTGTGGATCTAGAACACAGCTGAGGAATATAAGTAATTTAACGAAACTGTCAGGAGTCTATGATCTCAAGACTGTGGATCCTGACTGTTCTGCGCAAATTGTGTATACAAAAATTTACTTCTTTTCAAACAGAGTATGACTCACACAATGGCACTTCGGCAATGGTACAAAGAGGACGTACATTTTATACCAAAAGCCTGCCAGCTGCACACGACGGTGCCCAAGCACACCTCAAATTGGAGCGTCTACCCACTGCACAACCTAGTACCTAGGTACAACGTCCATGCGAAAAGCAGCAGCTTGTATCACCATTGAAAGTGATAGGATTTCCTGTACAATTCGATCAGAGATCTGAAGACTGGGGATCACCAACCCTTGCTTAAAACAGAATATTCACCAGACTGTGTTCATAGATCCTAAGACTATGGATCTAGAACCCTGCTGAGGAATATAATCAAGGAAACTGTCAGGAGTCTGTGATCCCAAGATTCTGGATCGAAACTCCCTTACGCAAATTTGGTATACGAATAATTATTCAGCTCTTACAAATAGAGTTTGACTCACGCACACACACGCACACACACACAACGGCCCTTCGGCCATGGTGTGAATAGGGATTACATTTGTGACAGGAGGCTACCGGCTGCACACGACGGTGCCCAAGTACACCGCAAACAGGAGCGTCTACCCACTGCAGCAACCCAGTGCCTAGGTACGACGTCCATGTACAAAGCAACAGCTTGAATCAACATGGAAAGCCGGTCAGAGATCCCAAGACTGTGGATCTCCAACTTTTGCATCAAGCGAAATATTCGCTAGACTGTGTAAATGGAAAATACATGGTAACTCGGATAAAACTGGAAAAATCCGAGTTAACCATGAGGATTCTACGATAAGATCTTTGATTAGACTCTCAAAGGACAAAATCAAAGGAAGATTTCAAATAGATCTTCAAGGATCTGTGAATTTTCAAGCGTTAGGGTCAAGACCCAATCAAAGGAAGAATTCAAAACGCCTGTCAAACCGAAAGGAAAGGTAATCAAACAGTGCAATCATGAATCAAGCGAATGCAAAGGCATTTCAAGGTAAGATCCTGGAGCCAGTGCTAATCAAAGGATACATTCCAAAGGTAACAACTGAAAGTACCACGCCCCCTTGTAAGGGGGTCACGACAGGACTCTGACAGATCACACCGCCGACGACACACTTGATAAGTCACGAAGACGGGATTCTATGATTCCTCATTCTTTGAAAGAATAAAAGCATGTCTAAAGTGACTGCTTATGGCTTGCCATAAGCCATGTGTATTCAAGCTTTGAAGAAACAAGCGTGAATGTTTATACTCGGTCAAGAGTAGTATCGGCACAGAACCAACAGAAAGTAAATTGGCTCACTCCAGGTTAAATCAATTCGGAAAGGCATTGAGAATGAAGTTTTGCTGAATGAAACAACGTACTGGAACAGCTTGTCAGCAGTTTCACAACTGCAGGTACGTAGAGATGGCGTCCCATCTCTATATCACAGATGAAGGAAAGCGTCTTCGTTGATGCCAGACTTTCCAACATCCCTGGCATCCCCTGCAGAAAAGTTCGACATTGAAAACCCCAAAAGAGGAAGTTACATGCTCTTTGGAATGAGTGTGCTTCACACACACACACGAAAAAACAAAATCAAACAAGAATAAACCAACAAAATTAACATCGCTGTGAATATGGTGAAGATACAAAATCTTTGAACTTTGTGTTATTTGAATTCGGATCTTCAGATCATTCGGTGCCTTTCCGAGACACGTTGCGACGAGGCTACTGCCTTCACGGCTTTGAGTCTCTTCAACATCCTGTCATTCCCCCTGGGTACGGCATCCTAGGAATCCAGATCAACCCAGTGAACCTGGAGGTGGAAGCATTCTGTGGAAACTTTCACCCTTGTTTTGTCACTGTATCTGTTTGAGCATTTTCACCCATTTTCTCTGGTTGATTTCCATGTTTTTTTTGTTTGCGCACTTTGTTTGCATGTTTTATGATATTGGACGTTTCTGTTGTATTCCATGTTTCTCCAATTCTCAAACTTCACCTCAGGGTCCAAATGGAAAACTGATCTCAGAACTGCACGCTCAAAATTCAGCTTGAGCCACACTTCGGTCAACGTGTCTTTCACCCGAAACTTCCTGTTTCGTGCCATGAATTCATTCCAATCACGAGGTGCAATGCCAATGTCATGTTCTCAGTCGAAATTTTTTTCTCACAACATTTTCTGCACATCCTCAAACTTCCAAAGATGTAGTTCGATTTACTGAATACTTCTATCGATATGAAGACAATTGCGACTTTTTTCAAAAGTTTCCAGGATGGCCCGCTTTTTCATGGAGGCAGGGAGAGAGGAGAAGCGATGAGATATGAGAGCCCGAGCTGTGCAAGCTTCAGAAATGTGCTGAGAGTCAAGAGTGAAAAAGAGATAGTGCAATGTCAGAAGACAAGGCACTGCCAGAAGTTGAGAGAAGACGGAAATGTCAGTCGATCAGATACGGCCGCTGTGGTTAAATCGAATTGCAAGGCTGCAGTTGCCAAAGACCGCATTGAAGCGTTCCTGCTTTCACCTGAGGAGCCTTTGTCGCGGTCGTTCAAATTGTCAAGACTCTGAGAGTTTGTTCAAAACTGCTTGACTTCAAGTTTTGTTTGGCTTTGACGTCGAAAACCATGATGTTTTGATATCTTTTGTGTCCGAGTGTTGTCACAGGTGTCAGCCCGTCCTCTTGCGGTGGGCGATGCAAAAGTCGCCTTGCAACTGAAATCATCCAAGCTCGAATGGCCAGGGCCAAAGACCGAAAGCACATGAAAGCACCTTACCCAGACATGACCCGGACCTTGGATTTGACCCTAAAAGATTTGGGAGTCCCATCACAAATCCCACCCTGCCCTTAAATATTGTAATATTGGTAGTTCACCCAGATTTATTCATTTTATTCATGATTCATCCACAGTCGAAAATTGTTCATGTATAATTCCAAATTCTGTATAGTTGTATGATGAATGAACATGAATGACTGAATGAACTATATATTATCAACATGCCCCAAGATGGAGAAGAAAACATGTAATTAAGATGAGCAGAAAACATTTTCGTTTTGCCGCAAGGCCAGACAAATCCGTGTTGCTGGAAGAGGCCTTCGGCTTGCAACGTCCATAGGAGTGACACTGCGTGGAACGATTGGCAGGTGGACATCTCCGTGAAGAGAGGAGAGATGTTGGTCGTGGTTGGCAAAACAGGCGCTGTATCGACTCACATCGTCACTCGATGTCACTTTGAGTTTCCTGACACACTCTTTCTGGAGTTTAGAAGCCCACGCAGGTGTTGGCAAATCTGGGTCATCAGCTTATGCATCTTCCTGTTTTGAAAACTTCACAATGCTGTAAGTAATTGGCGTAAGTTGGAACACGGATGAATGTCCAAGGCTTCTCTACGCCATGCTGGGTGAGCTGCCAATTCATCCTGAAGCTGGGAAGTGAAAGTCTCAGATGTGGGAAGTGAAAGTCTCAGACGCCTCAAGTTTGTTCAGAAAAGATTTCTACTTTAGTGCAAATTTTGATTCATAGTTATATAATATATAATACGTATTCGGCGATATATTCACATATGATATGTGTATATATATATATTGATATTGATTTAACTTGATGTATATATATGTATATATGTATTGATCTGTATATGAACGTTGTGTTTTTTTTTCAGAATTTCTCCAAGGATCAATTTCACGGGCAGTGTCGGATATTGTGCTCAAAGTGCTTGGGTCATCAGCTCAGAGAAGAAAAACAAAATCGGAAAAAAACGCAGCGATTTCTCTACGGCGATTTCTCTACGCGTTCTATTTTTTTTGCACAAAAAATCATTGTACAAAATCATTGTCACATTTGTCACATTGTCAATCATTGTCACTTTTTTTCTTATCACTTAATTTCTTCGCCACTTTCTTCCATTTCTTCGTTTTTCTCTTTTCACGCCAGATTCGCAATGCGACGCTTCGAGACAATGACCCGGCCTTAGCAGAGCTGTGCGCCGGTGTCGCTCATCCGCCGACATGCCAAAGTAACGGTCGCAGATTTGTAGTGACTCGTGACGTTTTGTGATGGTCAAAGCAATGGCAGCTTTGACAGCTTGCATCCTCGATGGCGTTCCGAGATCACAAGCTCTTCATCCATTGATCATGATGAGCGATATGAGGTTGGGCGGGTATAAAGAAAAACTTGAGATCCAATTCCCATTTTAGATATTTTAGTCCTAGAGTCTGAGCAAATGATGGCACATGCATTTATTATGAGGCTGAAAAGTAGTATTGGCCGGGTACTGTAGGTAGGTTTGCAGGAATATGTAGTTTTTCAATGTTTTTCATAGCTTTTCCGTTTTATCATGATGATTTTGCCAAACAAGATCCTAGAGAGGCGGGGGTACTCCAAAAATGAGAAAGGTCCTGAATGGGGTCATGTGAAAAGTCGCCATGCAGAGTTGGAAAGCACTTGTAGATCCATCATATGCGAAATGTTGTCAAACGTTGAGAAAAAATCTAGATTTGCAAAACGGTCCTTCGTCCATTTGCCTTCCTTTGGTCACATTTAAAAAGTCACAGCTCGGTTACCGACTTGTTCAGCCATCTGACTCCAACTCCTTGGTCTTGATGGCTCGGCGTGAGTGTCAAGATGCAAACACAATTTTGAAGACAACAAAAACCCAGCCCAGTTGCTTTCCAGGCGGTTTTGGATGCGTGTGCCTTACGCGCAGATCTTGATGTGCCCTTTTAAGTGAACAACATGAGTGAATGCATCCCTGTGCTTATGTCTCTTTGCATTTCATGGGTATTCGTGTTCTACGTATGTTGCAGAATCACGTTCCGACGTAAATCAATCGCTGCAGGGGTTATCAAAGCTGAAGTCTCCCATTTTTGCTGTTCTGTTTTCGTTCTTTCTTCATTGCATCGCGTGATGAGGCGTCTTGGCAATTGCTTTGCAGGTACTGCCTGATGGTGACCAGACTGCGATCGGTGATCGTGGCATCAACTTGTCAGGCACTTCCAAGCATTTCGAAGAAGTGTTTTGAAAAAACATGTATATAAAAACACTTTTTAAAATTTGTTCTTTCCATTGGATGACAGATGTTTCCTGAGAGGTGGACAGAAACAACGTGTGGCATTGGCACGTGCCGTCTACGCGAATCCGGCCCTAGCCACAGTGCATTCCGTTTGCAAAGTAAAGAAACTATGTATTCACACGAAGAGACAAGATCTTCTTGCCACTCAGATTTTGTTTTATTTTGTATATTTTTTTCTCCTGTTTTTTTTTTTTACATTTTTTTCAGGACATTTACATTCTCGATGTTCTGACCTGAGCATTGGCAAAGTCGAAGCTATTTGGAGTTTTTTTTTTGCAACTCGATCGGCCACCAAGGATGTGTTGTCAGCCCTCGACAGTTCATATCTCAAATATCTCAACTTAAATTGCGTCTTTGTAACACATGTCCTTTAGGGGATCAGGGAATGTTGTTTGCCCCTCCAAGCTTTGCATTTGAAGAGCAGGGAAGCAAGTTGCAAGATGTTGCAAGGTCATGTTACAAGTCACATTTGCAGCAAGCTTCTTCGTGGGCCACTGCTAGCAAGAAGCCAAGCCTCAGCTTAAGTTGATCTTAACAAGCAGTGTCTAAAGTCTAAAACTATCTTGGATTTCACAAGCGCTTCATGGAAATCCAAATTGATCAATAGGATTCAATAGGAAGTTCTTGCTTTTTGACGCTGCTCACTTGTCGCCTTGAAACAATCTGAAACAGGTGACAGTCGCAACCATTTGTTTGTAGTGGTAAGGGCTTTCTCGTTTTGTTGCGATGCCAACTTACATAGAAAGTCTGAGTTAGTTTATGAAAGCAAGAGTCTGTCAGAATCCGCTAGTGCTGTTTGGTCTTGCTCTTGAGGCTGGCAAGACAGTGATTCTCGTTACGTTGCGAGCACAGATGTCGATGCGGAATCTTCACATCCTTCACACCTCTCAAGCACTTTTCAAGCACTTTTCAAGCACTTTTCAAGCACTTTTCATCATTTGTCGCTCAGTGAGTTAGGCACTCACCAAAAGCTGTGCCATTGGCCAACAGAGTGGTCTGTTTGGATGAGAAGAAGGCCGTTTCCAAATCCTTCCAACACACTCTGAGGTTAAGATAGTTCACAAAGTGCAGCCGCAGTCTCTTGCAAGGTATCCTTCAACGGCACCTATGAGGACATTTTGTGGCCACCTCCGATTCAAACTATTTGCATCTAGTATATCACTTTTTCATTGTGGTTATTGATATGTATACATATTATATTGATATTGTGGTCAAAAGCTGGTGTGTGTTCTAAACTGCTCGTGGTGACCCCGGTGATCGCCGACATTGGACTTTTTGGTGTCAAGGAGTTCAAGGGCTCTGAAGCCGCGAGCGAAGAGGTACGCTTCCGATGCATCTCTTTGCTCTACGTGAATTACTTGCAAACTTGCTTGACATGTTGGAAGGGCAAACTTGCATGAATGATTTCTTAAATGAGTTCGGTATGTTTTCGATGACCCGGTTTTTGTGCCGCAGTTGGAAGGTCATTCATGAAGATGCCGAAAATGCAACGGAAGACACGGACGAAAAGGAGTCAGTGCAGTACCCAGAGTGAGATGCAGAACAATGACAGCCAGAAGTAGCATTCGATTTTCAGGAACCAATTTTTGAAAATTCGTTTGATCTCTTAGACTCAGGAAAGCAAGAAGGATTCGAAAGACAAGGCTCCCAAAGAGATCAAAGAAGAAGGGAGCAAAGCTGAGAAGAAACCGGCAGAGACACCTGCCAAGAAGGAAAAGGCGTGTCGCATGTCAGATTTGGCAGCTGGATTTGATTGATACCTGTCATAGCACCGCCGCATGTTTTCCGTGACCAAAAGTATCTAAAAGTTTTTGTCTCCAGTTTAGTGTTGAATTTTATTCTGCACTTTGTTTTTTGATAGGCAGCAGCACAGGAAGAGAGACGTTCAGGTGCTGTGTCAATGCGAGTCTACGGAGCGCACGGTTCTCAGGACTTGAACAGTTTGAGAGAAACTGCGGAAACTGTGCATTTTTGAGAACGAAGGTACGCGAAAGCTTGTGGAGGAATACCAGCAGTTGGCACCTTCCTGCTTGCGGTGGCGATTTCAGAGGCACAAGCTGTTGGTCTAAACTCCTTTGGTGTGCCCGGAGTAAATACCAACAACTTGGATGACCAGCCAAGAAGTTTACACCGATCACCATAGTCATATGTCATATTGTTCATCCATAGGATCAGGTCAGAGATGAAAGTTGTGCCCACGGAATCAGCTTCATTTCTTTACCTCAAATCAGCTTGTCGAAGCTTGATTGCAATCGTGTCAGGGCTCCAGGAATTTCTCAGATGTGTGGTTAGCTCACTGGAG
Organism: Breviolum minutum Mf 1.05b.01; assembly: GCA_000507305.1. Lineage (NCBI taxonomy): Eukaryota > Dinophyceae > Suessiales > Symbiodiniaceae > Breviolum > Breviolum minutum. The sequence goes on from DF242495.1 coordinate 50,139, forward strand.
TGGAAGCGGTGGTAGCAGTGATGGTATCAGCGTGTATGCCCTGGCCGCTTTGATGTGTTTAGTGCAGACCCTAGATTCTAGATGACATTCCGAACTGTTTCACAATGTTTCACATTTTACATCATTTTACATCATTCAACGATTCACAATGTTTACTGCGAGCTTCACGTCGAACCGTCGAGGTGACAGGGCTCGTTTACTCCACGACACGCGTCCTTGTTGGTCAACGTGGGTCCACAACTCGACATTCGACGAAGACTCTACGAATTCCATCGACATGTTGAATGTGTAAACTTATGCTGAAGCGTTTTCATCATTTTTTCAAACGACCATTTCTTCCAACGATGAATCATTAATCCATATTAATCCTGAATGTGTAAAGAAACTTTGAATCCCGTACCAAAAAAATCCATCGAATTCAGAGAGGGGCCTTTCTGGAGAAAGACATGCTTCAACTCTGGCTTGTTGTGTCCAGATGGTTGTGACATTCGAAGATTTGGTGGTGGATGAAAGCATTCCTTTTGCAATATTTGAAGTGCTACCAGGGACACAAGTGGCGCACAGAGACAGGTGCATCAAATAGAGTTCGTAGTGCGCTGAGTGAAATGAGTCCGCTGTGTAAGGTCAAGAGTCCTGCACGAGAAGTGCTTGCATGCATTACTTCGAGCTCATATGTCCAAACCCAAATCTATTTAGCGAATGTTGAATGTTTCCGTACTAATTTGATGATGCATGGTCGCAGCTGAAATGTGTGGCTGGCTCCCCCCCGGCTGAAACCTGAGGTCCTTCTTTGATTTGACCCCCAACGGCCAGATTCTGAACCGCTTGGCGGAGGATACCAATATCCTGGACTACAACTTGCCACAGACGACCACACCTCAGAGTGCCAGGTCGAAAGACCATCATGGAGCAAGTGAGATAATAAAAATTAATAAAAGGTGACAAGTGATAAGTGATGTATCTGCACAGAAAGGAGTACAGATATGCAAGCACGGGTGATATGCGCTAAGGATGTCCGCAAACTTCATTTGGTACAAGCCCCAGCTGAAAAATACATGTGATTGAGTGCACAGAATGGACCAGTGAACTTTTCATTGCTGTGCCGTGTTCGCACAGGTTCTGGCGATCAGGTAGTATCGTTGTCGTTTGCATGACTGTGGGATGGTGTCCCAACCTGATTTTTTTGTAGGAAGGCGATCCTTGAATTGATGCATTTGGTGACCAGTTGTGGCAAACACATGCAAACACAGTAAACTTGTAAACATGCGAACAAGGAGATAATTGTTGCAAGGTTGTCGTCTTCTATTGAATAAGTTTGGCTGACTATTCGCCTAAGACTACTCTAAAATTATCTAAAATTAATTCTGTCAACTAGTTGACAGCAAACTTACTTGGAACGCAGACAGAAATCAGAAGTTGGAGAAAATAATACGCTGCCGTTTGCAGGTGCATCACGCAAGTTGTGCGATGTAATGTGCGGTACGTGTACATGTTGTATATGTCGTTTCCTGTTGTTTCCTGCCAGGTACTTGATCTTCTTGATGGTACCCATGTTCTTCCTGTATGCTCGCTTGGCTAAGAGGTTCCACGTTCTCGAAGGGTGATGGTTGTCGATCAGTCAACAAGCTCTCAAGAAGCATCGGAAAAGCGATGAGTCATGAGTGGATTCATGACGGCAGGAACATGACGGCTGTTTTGACGGGGCATCAAAAAAACTCCAAGTAGGTATTTGCCAGCAACCCGAGACTTGCGCCGCTTGGATGCGGTTGGGCACCCAGCTTCGAGGGTGAAATCCATGCAGTTTCCAATGCTCGCACAGTCTCCTCCAGGTTGCTGTTTTGGATTATTTTGGTATATGTTTGTCGCATTTTTTGTATTTTCAGTATTTTCTACGGTTGTGTTCTTTGTTTTCTCCACTTGTAAAGAGCTTTTCCACAGATTCTTCGAAATGTTTCGGAAGCACTTCGAGCGAGACGCTGAGCCAGGCAGCGAGAAGTCCTATCTTCAGCCATTTCTCCGAGTCGATGCAAGGGGTTTCCACCATCCGTGCCATGCAACAGCAGGACAGACAGAACACCTTACAGGTGGTAAATGATTGCAACGCCACAGTTGGAAGTCTCTGCAAGTACCACAATTTGCCAACTTTGGCACTTCGGTTTTAACGAGGAGCAATCTCTCAATTCGAGCATGAACAGGTGCAGACAAGAGTGGAATTCAACCTTCGTTCCAGCTGGATCGCCATAAAGTGCAAACCATCATTTAAGTAGTTGTATGATTCAAGTTACGTCGTATTGCACAGGTTGGAGCAACAGATGGAGGCTTACTACTTGAGCAACACAGCTGTCCAGAGCCTAAACACCTATGCACAGACAGAAATCAGATGTAGTCAGTCACAATCTATCCAACACCCTGGAACGTAGGCATAAGACCCCTTAACCACAGCGAAGAAAAGATAAGAAATCCCTTGTCAGCGTGGGGTTTGGGGCTGCCCGGCATGGGTGGTGTTGCCAGTGTATGTTGCAACTTGTTATGAAATTGCTATGAACGTATCAAAATTGCATAAAATTACATTAGACATCATTAGACATCATTAGACGTATGCAAGTCACAGACGCGTCAGGTTGGTCATGTCTCGAACGCGTCAGTTCATGGTGACTCTCAGTCTCTCATTGACGTCTGTCGATGTGCAAGGCTCGATGGCTCAGTCTGCGGCTACAGTTCAACGGCACCATCCTTGTAAGCTCAGCTACAGTTTTGCCGATTTCGGGTGCTTCAGTGGGAAAATGAAGAGTGAGACGAAGGTTTGCTTCTGTGGAAACATCTCAGACGAACCATGCATTTTCTAAGTCTTCTAAGTCTAAACATCTCCAAATGATTCTAATATATATATATATATAAGATATATATCTATATATATATATATCTATACAGTGTACATAGTAAATGAATATATCGAATATATCTCTAGCTGCTTGCGCCAGGTCGGAGCAGTGAGCATTTTGGGAATTTTCCTTTCCACAACACCAGGTACCAAGGCACGGCCACGTGGAGACACCTCACCACTTGGGGTGATCACAGCAACGTGGCTGTAGAACAGAGCTACCTAAGTTGTGGCACACTACGTGACCACTTGGACTGCAGGTGACCTCAGGAATGCTGGGCCTTGCCATCACCTACGCCTTGCGCCTCACGGACACGCTGAATCAGGTACGCAGAATGAGGAGCTGTAAGAAATTCAAATCCTCACAACTAAAGGTCTAGGGAGTCTAGGACCAGACCCCTTGGGGGATGAAATCCCAAAGGTCTAGAATGCTGATCAAGTTAAAGACCCTTTTGATGTTTTCATTCTAGACCTTTCTATTGTTGACATAGCTTCCTTCCGGAAGACCATTTCAGACCTTTATGGTCAAAATAGATGACCATTTTAGACCTTCAGAAGTATGAATGATTCCAGACCTTTTAGTGTTCCTGCAATTTTGTTTAAAGCCTGGGTAAGTCCATTTCAGACCTTTCAGACCTTTCAGACCCATCGATCCTCTACCCATCGACGTGGCTTTGGATTTTGGAGTTGGGATTTTGGATTCTGGATCTTGGATTTTGCGAACCGTATGGCTGAGTTCTGCTAGCACTCGCGGCACTAAGCACTCATACTCTCCAAAGAGGGTTGAGGGAGAACCCTAAAGGGTGATTCAGCTCTCAGTGTGCCAAGTGTAGCTCTCGGCGGTGCGGTACTTAGTTTTTTTTCGTGGCAGGTGCACCCTACCCGGCAAGTACACATGTAAACAACACTCTCGCCAAATTTTACCCAGCACATTTTTGAAGTTTCTTAAATTTTTTTGGGAACAAAACGTTTATGAGCCCAACTTGGCAAACTTATTTGGTGATTTCCAGCTTAACATTTTGCTCACTGTGCTGATGAATATGATTGTCCCAATTCTTGGGGGAGACCGGTCATGAACCAAAATTCCATGTAAAACACCGCGGTTTTGATGACAGGAAAAAAATACGGGGCAACCAGCCTATATCAAGTTGTTGGGTAAGATTGGTAAGAGGGGGTTCAAATCTTTGAGCCTTTGGGGGAGAAGCTGTTGGGCAGACACTCTTGTTGGGCAGCTAGAATCGGGCAACCACATGGTTTTTGTTCCTTCGGTGCCGGGTATTCCAGCTTTAAAGGTCTAACATGACTTTCTCAGGGCAAAGTTATTGTTTCTGAACTCCAAGTATTCATGAATATAGCTAATCCAAAAACCAACTTAGACCCTGGTCCGGGGTCTAATACTAGGATCATCTTATGCTGTGACCCCTTGGAGAACTCCATGTCAGACCCAAGAAAAAAGGTCAAATTTGAAAAACCCAGGGCCCCAGCATTGTACTTGGGGGGGATAAATTCAAGACATAAATGGAAGACTGGTGAAAACTAATGAAATGCATTGAGCCACCAAATGGGTGTGCAGATGGTTGCGAGTTGTCTACGTTCACCAAACACAGAGGCACACACACACATAGTATATGAATATATAGGTACATGCGACAAAAAGAAACTTTTGCAAGCCGAGATGCTTGCGGATGAGCGAATTCTGCTGTTGGTCCCGGATTCCGGATCAAGTGTGGTTTTGGCCCCCCAGCAAGTTAGTTCTAAACAAACTGCTCCAACCACCAAACCAACTTGCAAGACAACTCTCAACTCCGGATCATGTGGGGCTTTGGCTTGTAAGTGACAATTATCAACCTGAACTGTACTAATTGCACTACTGTACCGTACCTTATCAACGCTTTGTCAATTCTGCACCTTGTCCGAGTCTGGGCAGCGTCAAAACAGGTCTACTACTTAAAAGGGACTCTGTCTTTTGAAATGCTTTTGGCGATTTTAGCCTTCCATTTTCCTGAGCACGTTGCTCTTGCTGAAGAACTTACTTGTTCTCTTCTCCTGCAACTTCCGTCTTATCCTCTGTGAGCTCTTATTTTTTCCTCTGTAACATTTCTCCTTCTCCTTTTGTGCGTTTTTTTTTCTCATCCTTTGTGAGTTCTTACTCCTGCTTCTCTATAACCTTCCTTCTCCTCCTCCTTTGCAACATCCTTCTTCTCATCCTTTGTAATCATCCTTTTCGCATCCTTTGTGAGCTCTTACTGCTGCTCCTCTTTAACCCTTCTTCCTTCCCTTCTACGAATTCCTTCTAGAAGTCATTTTTGAGCGTCCTACTTCACATGCTTTGCGAGTTTTGCTGTAACTTTTCCCCTCCTCTTCTGCAACTTCCTTCCCGTCCTCTGTAATTTGCTTCTTCTCGTTCTCTGTAACTTTCTTGTTCCCGTCCTTCTTCTCGTCCTTCTTTGAGGAATAACAACCACAATTCAGCAAAAAGCGGATGATAACTGATGAATCGATGAACCGCATTGAACCACTGACAGGGGTGAGGATGGTTTCAAGTTGTCCACATTCACGTGACAGATACACAAAGACGAGACACAAAGAATCTACTTGCACTTGGTCTTGTCATTTAGTGGAGCGACTGCAGGTGAACAGGGAGAGTGCTGACCGCGAGACCCAGATGGTCTCTGTCGAGCGTGTGCACACTTATGTGACAACAGTCAAGCAGGACCATAAAGCTTCGCCTTAGAGTTTTGTGTCAAAAACATTCCAAAACTCACGATGTGGTGATTTTGTGTGATTGTTATTAAATTATATGGCCTAGATCCTATGAGCTATAGAATTCGCTTCGAGCAGAATTGTCAGAGTCTCTGATTCGACAGATTTATCGGAAATGATTTTGAAGGAGGCAGACTTGAGAGTTCCCGGTGCCGTGCAGCCAAGTTGGCCAAGTGCGAGACCCAAAACATCGAAATGTTTTCCACTCGAGTCCCATCCCTTTTTCGTTGAGCCGTTGAGTCAAGTGAGATGAAATCAAACGTGTGATATATTGTGAAGACTTTTTTTAGTTGACATGTGATTTGAGTTAAGTGAAAATGTGACTTTTTTTTAAGGCGGTTGTGGACGGTTTCATTGGATGGAGTTGTTTGGATCAGCTTGTCATCGTCAGGTCAGGGAAACATCAAAGTGAACAATGCCGAAACCTGAACTTCAGTGAATATCAATGAATCAAATTTATCAAATGAATCTAAATGCAATGGCCAAATGGCCAAACCAACGGGGTGAAGATTCTGAAAACATTCTATTATTTGAAGCGAGGTCAAAATGCGCTACCGCGACGGGCTTCCGATTGTTGGGCCCCTGAGCATGCGTTGCTGCATTGGATAGAGTCAGAATGAACTTGGAGACAGATTTACTTTGCATGGAATAGCCACAAGGTGGGGTGTAGTGTAGTTGCGTTCTCGCGTTGCCTAGGTTCTGGATGGCATTTCCCTTGACATCAAGGCTGTCCGAAACAAAAAGTGAATTGAATCAGCTCACTGTGATGGCCGGAGAAACTAAGATGGTGAAGTCACAATTGACTCAGATTTGCACATATGACTCATATGACCAGGCTGGCCAGAGAGTTGGAATCGTAGGCCGAACAGGCCGTGACCTCGTGACCCCAAAGTTTTGTTATATATGAGACATGTAGTAAAACGTAAACAATTACTAATTACCTCTAATTACATTTTCTTGATATGAGAAGAAAAAACAAGAAATGAAAAATAAGGGAAAGTCCGAAGATTTGAACGTTTATTTTTCGCGAGGTTGTGGCAAGTCATCTTTTCTTTCCACATTTCTTCGATTGGTGGAGCTGGAGGTCAAGTTTTGCTTTCGTGAATCTTTCAATTCACGCTGCAAATCAAACATCCAGAAATTCAGAACTGCAGGATATTTGTAACCAACATGGCAGGAGGGAAGCATCACCGTTGACGACGTGGATATTGGACATATTGGTTTGCATGACCTACGTGAAAAGGCCTGTTCAAGATCTTGATGCATGGGGAGGCAACCGTGAAATTTTGATGCCTGAGAATGCAATGTTTGGGCAGGTCGCGATGATTCCTCAGGCCGGGTTGAATGGAGCCTAAGAGTATAGTGACTCACGTGGCATGATGTGACGCTGTTGAACCATGCAGCGTGTGCATGATATGTTTTTTTAAATGTCTCTACTGGACAAGGATCCTGCGATTCTTACCGGATCAGTTAGCTCCCCAGAAGGATTTGCTTAATGTTTCTGATTTCATGAGGAGTTTCTGTTGAGGTCAGATTCAACTTAGACCCATTTGGAAGGAAGAGCGATGAGGAGACGGTTGAATACACACCTATTCAGCCCTGTTTATTCGATGTATGTCAATGTCATTCCACGTTGTGAACACCAGGAGCTTTGGGAGGCCACTTTTATGTCAGATTCGAAGATGGAATGTCCATGCATGTCGTCATTTGTAAATATCTATGGTGAGTGTGTCTGTGCATGTTTTTAAAAGAATCTGCATCATTGCAAATACTATGATTCTTTTGGCAAGGATATGTATCGTACGAACACGTAGTATCAGCTCCGGGCACTTTTGCGCGAGCTCTCGTGAACTTGTATCCGATGCCTGTGCCTCTTTGGATCTTGATTTTCGCGCAGGTGTTGGAAAAGTCTCAACTGAAGCGAAAACCTCAGATTTCATTTCTTTGGTTGAGACACGACCGCAAGCCGCCAGCCATGCTGAAGGCCCCGAATAGACCGTGCTGGAGGACTTGACAGTAAGGCGGGCTTGCTAAGTGGCGGACAAAGGACCTGATAGGCAGGTCACATCCCATTCAATGCTATCAGTGGATAAAACAAAGAGTTCAACACTCATGAAATGACGCGTTTTGCTTGCGCCTCCGAGGTTTTGGGAGAAACGAAACACAGTAGAAAACCCTAGGAGGCTTGTGAACAACTCAAAATTGGAATTTTGGTATTGTAATTGTACGTCCCCTGAGGTCTTTGCAACTAGATATAGAAACACCGAAAACCGCAGGTCTTTGGGTGTTTCGGGGCCAATCACGAAAGCTGGATTTTTCCAGCTGGAGTTTCCTTTGCTTTAAAGCAAAATATGTATTGGGATGGGTTCTGTGCCTTTTTGCCTGATATATCAGGCCTTTGGGGGGGGGGGGGGCCGAAACCC
>DF242496.1:0-13188 GCA_000507305.1 Breviolum minutum Mf 1.05b.01
AGTAACAGAATTCGCAAAATTTGGCCGACTGCCCAGTCAATTGGACTCAGCAGCGACGGCTCTTTCAAAACCTCATCCCTGAAGGAGTATCCACCGGCACTGTGCAGAGCCCTAGGGGGTTGCCTGGCAAACACCATCAGTGGTTTTGAGGTCGGGGGTGAAAAGCCTCCGGATGACTTCCGGTCTCGCTGTGGTAAGTTGGAGTCAGCCGAATTCGGCATGTACATGGGACGAGACTTCCACGGCTAAGACCCACTTTTGAATTCAGTACAGCATAGGCCGCAGCAGACTTGCTACATTGTGCCTTATGAGAAAAAAATATGATTTTGTGATATGTGTTTCTCATCCTTGAGTTCAGGAAACAAAGTGTTCAAGCTGTTTGGTGGGAAAGGTGACTTCAACATCATGGTGATGGATTTGCTCGGTCCTTCCTTGGAGGATTTGTTCAACATTTGTCGGCGAAGGTACCCCATTGTTGTCATCTTTGACACTGTATGGACCGTGTTGGGGTGGAAGTTGGGTCAAAGTCGGAACAAAAAAACCCAATAGACCGATATATGATAGTACAAGATATGATTCGATCGTTCAACTCACTATGACATCATCGTTGACATTGTCACTGAAATTGCTATTTGCACTTTTTGGCTCAGGCTTGCCTGAGTTCTCAATCTTTAACATTGATACATCCATGTATGGTCCGGCAATTGTCTCGGTTGAATGTATGACGAGCCACCTATGTCATCACACAGCTGTTGACGATGACTCCATCCCATTCAATGACGATGGATAGAACAATGTGTGTGTGTGTGTTGACCTTTTTTCCGTCATCTCAAAATTCAACATGACTGCTCACCTTCGAAACCAAAACTTGATCACCTGACATTCATTATCATGCCTTCTTTCCTCGACTTTTCAAACAGGTTTAGCCTCCGAACCCTGTTGATGTTGGCAGATCAGATGCTCTACCGGTCCCTGGGCAGAAAAGTCGTGGGGTATACGGGCGTTTCTTCCAACGACCCATGTTTTCCATCATTGATCCCTGTTGCATGGCTCAGTTGGCTCCCCGTTCAATTCTATGACAAGTGCTAATCATGTCTACCTAATTATGCTAGATTTTGAGCTCATTCTAGATATAGATAACAAGTTTCTTGTTGGTACCCACTTGTGCAAGACTCTGCCAGCCTTGAGCATGGGGAATCCAACATGACCTGGTACAAGCATGTTATATATGAAGGACTCCAGCAGATAGCTTCAAGGAAATCGCACTCTCAGTTGCACCGCTAAGGATTGAGTATTTGCATTCTAAAGATTTCATTCATCGTGACATCAAACCGGACAACTTCCTGATTGGTGGCAGCAAGAAGTCTCATATTTTGTACCTCATCGATTTTGGCTTGGCGAAGAAGTACAGGCCAGTGGAGAGAAATCCGGATGCTAAATCATTGTTGATGATCTCTCATTTTTGCATGTTTTCTGCCAATTTGCAGGCAAAAGACTTGCAGGATTTATGTTTCTTTGTTCCCTCTGGGGGTCGGGATTCTGAAATGGTGTTTCGGGCATTTTTTGCTGCCTAGGCTGAGTTGTTGATGTTCTAGTTTGGAAGATTGGACAGTAAAAGCCCTTGGCAGCATGATCCCCCCTTCCCCCAGACAACCAAGATTATACTTCCACCAGACCCTCGCAGAGACTTCGATTTGCGCCAGGGACTCGAAATGCAATCACATTCCATACAAGGTGCCTTTGCTGCAAAGGAAATGGCAGGAATGAATCAAGCTTCATAAGACTGGAAATGGGGATAATGCATATTAATGCAGCATGTTTCCATGTTGACTCTTTGCATATTCGTTTGACATTGTCCTGATTCTGCAGTGAGATGCGATACGAAATGGCTGTGAGCATTGCGAAGCGTAGCTTATGGCTGTTTTTGCCGCGTGCCGTACAGTTTTTGCCACGTCTTATTCAGGACAACAAGAGCATGACTGGCACTGCTCGCTATGCCTCAGCCAGCAGCCTCAGGAGATTAGCCATGGATGTGTTGCCTTGTGACCTTAACCTGACACTATTGATTTTCAATGGAAAAACACTGGGAACCCCATCTAAGCATGGAAACACCCAGTAGTCAAGGGTAGTCCAAGGTTCTTTATGGTCTATTTTGGTGTCTATTTTTTACCTTTTTTCATTGCATATCCGACAGCCACCGGTGATCTCATGTCAATGCGCTGTATTTTTTGTTGTAGTGAAATTGACTATCTTTCAAGCGGAACACCTACATCACAAAAACTCAGGTGGTAGAGTGCGGCATCACCGTGCAGTTTTTCAAAGTGCTTCAGGATATGTGTATATTATACGTGTGATTATTGATTATTGAGACAAATATCATAAATAAATATATATATACAGTGCGCCAACATGTACCAACCAAGTCTAGTTAGTTAGATTAGTTCTAGATTTGGAATGATTTGGATATATATATGTATATATATAATTATATATTAATATTCCAAACTTGACGCTTATTTATGCGTTCTTGACAGATGTTGGTTGTTTCCCACATCTTCGAGCCACCGAAACCGATGCCGCTCCCCAAGGTGAATGCCCACCGTGGCATTGAGCAAAGTCGCCGGGATGACATTGAAGCCATCGGCTCTTTGGCTGAAGATTTGCCAAGGCGATTTTTGAGGCCCAACAATTCGAAACCCCAAAAAACCCGAGGTTATGTGCTGATCTATTTCAGCAGAGGGCAACTGCCATGGCAAGGATTTCAGGCAGCTACCAAGGAAGAGAAGTAGCTTGTTGGTGAAGCCCGATGGTGTGGTTGGGAGGAAGATGGAAGGACTGCAGGGGGAATATGCTGCGAAAATTCTAAGTGACCTAAACGTTTGGGATGATGCTTTGCCAATTGCATCAACAGACTTTGCGTTCCGTGTGAAATTAGAGGATTGTCGCTATGATGAATTGGTTGTTTCAGAAGACACCACTTCCCGTAAACACGCATGGATCCGTATGGGGCATGTTGCCTGATAATGTGACACTCGGAATCCCAGGTATCACAAGATCATGGAGTGCAAGCAAGCCACCTCTGTGGAGACCTTGTGCAAAGGTCGTTTGGTACCACGCGGGATGTGTTGCTGGTGATGGTAGGGAACTGGCTACCATAACTTCAGGAGGCAAAGAGTTATTCTCCCAACATAATCAGTCAACATCAAGCTTCGTCGTACTGAATCAAATTCCACGGTGTTGGGCATTGAACCAAGTTCCAGGATTCCAGGGTGTTAGGTTTACGGTTTACATGATATGATATAAGTTATGCAAACTAGTAGCCTCATAGGTGACACATTTTGCTGCTGGTTGACCTTATAAATTTGGAGTGCATGCTCCTAGCTCAAAGGCAAGCGAAACTAATCAAGGTTTCCAAGCTTCGCCGTTCAGCTATGATCATGAGAGCTACATTTCAAGATATGCATATCAGTGCATATCATGTCGTTTCCTTCAACTATAAGGCTTGAAAGGTTTTGATGGAAATTACCCGAAAAAAAAGTTAGGAGATCCTCATCTCCAAGTGGCTTCAAGGTGCCAAGGTCCCCCGCCCCCAACCTGTCAGGTTGTCCTTCGATCTTCATCCCTTACATGAACTACGCCAAAGTCGCCAACCCAGAATCAAAACTTGGAGGCATCCGCACCGATACGGTATTCTGATAGTATTATGAATTATTAGTATTCATGAGAGATAGTGGTAAATATACATATTTTTTACATGTCATGTAATTACATACATAAAATTTTATGCATACATACTGTACACGTACATCCAGATGGTTTCCCATAAACCTCCGAGGCCTTGAGGTTTGAGGATCGCCCAGACTATGCCTATTTGCGACGCCTCTTCAAGGAGCTTTTCTCCAAAGAAGGTGGATGAGTTGAAGCAGTTGAAGTTGGGAGAATGCCAGGCAATATATGTTGATGAAGGTGTGTGTATATATATATATATATTATATCTATATGTAGTATATAATACGTACATCGTTGATTCCTTCCCGGTTTTGAACTATGATCATTAGACTTGATGCCAACTGATACTACTCTGCCCTTTGAAGAGAGCGTTGAAAGGCATGTAGTGCGTAGCATTATCATATAGGGGACGAGTGGGCGCTATTTCAGGCTTCCATCGCAAGTGTTTGCTACATGCCCCCACTATCAAGGGTACGATGTTTTGCTAACAGCATGGGCCCATGCTATGGATAAAACACCCGTAACACAAATCCTGGGATGTTCCTCCAATCCATCAAATATGGACTATCCACCGTACATTCAAGGCATGCTGCCTGCGTTAATTCTCACAGTACGTTTTTGTGATTATGTGCATATCATATTATATTCGATTCTCATGTAGATATTCGTATGTGAAAGATAAATGATAAACGGTACTGTTTTTTATATACACACATTTTGAGTTGGGCCCTTTGTTTTTCCCCCCACCTTGTTTTTTTCAATTTATGTGTACTGTATTCGTGTGGATGATCACAATGTGTCTATTCATGCATACGTATTTAAACATGCAGCATATGTGTATGTATGTAGGTGGACATGTAGGTAGGTACGTAGGTATGTATATAGTTAAGTTATGCTCAACATATTTCTTGCAGTCATTATCAAGCTGTTTTGATCTCCATGGACATTTGAGATCAGGAGTCTCACCTTCATTTTCATATCAAGGTAGGTGGATATGGATTTATATTGTGAAATGATGGAAATCAACAAGTCCATTTAGTGGAGTGGACCAATTATGAAACCAAATGTTTCGAATAGCTTGCAGTGTTATTGGATGTCCCCTATCACTTGCAGAGGTCACTGGAAACCTTCCATTCTTAGCCTTGGGATCCTCAACATCGATAATGACTTTCATCTTTGGAGATTGCAGCATCCCATTAAGCAGCAACATCTCGTTGATTTAGTGCTGGCCTGCTGGCTACCACCCAAGAAACCAGGCTACGAAAACGATGGCGTTTTCGACTGGTCGCAACCGACCTCAGCAGAGTCCTCAAACGATCAGTTTCAGAAGCAGGTGGATCATAGGATGGGTGGAGGGAGAATGGGTGGAGAATGGGAGCCGAAAAGCAGAAAACCCTGAATGAATTGCATCAATTTGTTTGCTGTGAAAATATGATGATGAATGTTGATTCTTCTCAGTTTTCATTTGGTGGAACTTGGATTCACATCATGAATGGTGATTGTGTGTGTGATAAGTTTTTTTTTTTGGGGAGCAAGGACAGGGGTTCTACACAGATTCCGTTGTGCCATTGGTATGGACATATTTTAAACAAACAACACATTAAAAAAACATCATTGAAATTATGAAATTGATTTCACTAAAAGATGTTTCTATCACAACTAATTAATTACCATCATTTGATCATATATTTGACCTTATTTGGACAAGGTTGAGGTTGGTGACCCCTGCTTCAGGTGATTGAAGCTAAGGAGGAGAAAGAACGCGTGAGGGAGATGGGTTGGGACCTGAGAAATTTCCCTGGATTTCCAGTAACAAAAACGGGGGTCCACCCCCATGGCGTTGCCACAAATTTCAGTGCACTCAGAGGCCATGGATGGATAGAGTCCGATAGAGTAGTTGGACCATTCATTCAGCCATCGCCCTGAAAATCCATCCAGTTGTTCATTCGATCGATTCATTTGTGTTTATTGACTAATTGGCCGACTGTTGACTTTTGGGTTTCTTGGTTGCTTTCATGGTCACTTGCTTTTTGATGCTTTGTGTATATAAAGATTCGCTTATAGAATATAAAGTCCAAGCATTTGATTCTCAATCCTGTTACATCACCATTTGTCGTCAAGATCCATCGAATCAAGGTAGCAAACGAGAGCATCGACATAGTCAAGATGAGGGTCACGGGGTGCCTTGACTGTCAAGAGGCCAACCTGTGTTGACATTCGCGCAGGAATTTCATCGTGACATTCGCTTCATTGAGAATGATGTTTGTCTTCCGAAAGGGGTGTAGTAGGAAATTCGGCCGAGTACAGGGACACGTGGGCAGCCTTACACCAATTTGTTTTAAACTGTGAAATGAGTAATAAAAGTTGGCAGTAGGATGCTGTAGGCCAGTAGGGTGCCCCAATATCTCTTGTCACCTCTCATTACATCTTATTCAACATCTTTCACATCATTCAACTATAGGAGTTTTGATAGGACGAAGCTACAGAGTGTAGATGCCAAGTGCTCCCAGCAGCTCGAAAATCAACGTTGCTTCCCTCATAGCAAGCTTCTTCTACGATGCGCTTGGAGAGACTCAGAACCAAGTGGCTTTCATGGTTAGTTCAAATCTCATTTGATCAACGAAGGGATTCACCTGCCACGTTTTATCTTTATTTTTCTCTAGACTTTTGTGCATCTTTTGAAGCCAAATCTTCAGCAGTACAAGTATGACTGCTTCAATGTTGAAACTCTTAGATTGGTAACGTGTGTGTGTGTGTGGTTGCCCTCCAGTACCTGAGCATAGCTGGAGCATGTACAATGAACATTGATGATCGTTGATGTATTTCCATGTGTTTCCTATTGATCTATTGCTTGTTTTGAGGAGGGGGAGAGAAAATATGCAAGTGGGTTTTCTTCAGCATGTTTTGATTTTTGTGTGGTTTTGTTTGATGTCGCGGCTCGTTACACCACAGATTCAAGGAATCCACTTCTCCGGTGCGATGGCAAGGACCGCTTCGACTTATGCTTTAAAACAACGGCAGTGTTATCCCAGTGACCTTCACCATCTTGCAGTGATGATATGTGATGATTATGTCCCCGAAGCTCATGTCAGATGGGTGAAATGATGGCAGTCTTTCTATGTAAGATCACATCAGAAAAGTCCCGTTTTGGGGTCTCCGAAGTCACACTTCACTTTTTCACAGGGGCCGTGCTATGAAACCGTTGGAGGTCAATGTGTTGAAGCAAAAGTCAGAAAACATTGGATGAGCTGGTGTCCTAAAAGACTAGGCAGAAGGCAGTGACATCAGTGACATAAGAAATTTGTCCTGAGAGTTGGAGGCTGAATTCTTGAAGCCTAATTCTCAACGTTGCCACCACCCTTCAATGGGGGCACCAGCAACCGAATCAACCGAATGTTTTGTACATGATGTTGGTATCCTGGCGAGTGCAGGAAGCGCGAAGGAGACCCGTTCAAGGCATGGCTTTCATGGCTGGCTTCGCCCGTCAAATCCGTTCATTCTTCTCAGAATTTTACAAACTTCACTGGTTCTGCTTCTTATAAACCACACTTCTGTCAATTGGATAGTTCAGGGTCATATAGGGTCATAGCATAGGCATGCATAGGCTTCAACCTGCAGTAGCCGAAAAGCCGGTATGATCCGCTATTGACTTTTCACACCATATTGTGTTACTACAATACAAAACCCAACCGTTCGAAACTTTTGCGACATCGAGTCGGGACTCCATCGTTTTTCATGTGTTTTTTTCAAATACAGTACACCAATGGACTACCCATGGTGCCAATGGGCTTGAAGGCCTTCATTGAAGACTGACTCTTTCCATATCAAAATCAGACGCAGATTCTTGACAAGTGGGATGTTTTTGTTTGTCAATTGAGAAGCCAATTTTCCAATCGACATTAACAGGGTCGTTTCCAGGCATGCGGACTCCATGCGTTCCACCGCTGCTGCGGCGGCCACAGATCATCGCTTTCGCAGCGAAAAAATCTCCGAGGCAAGTGCTGCAGGGGTCGATAGATTCGACAAATTTTGAATCGTGGGTATGTCATGGATCTACCCGTCAAATAAATCACAAATAATGTTTAACCAAATGACCATCACGACGACGATTGTGATTTGCTGGTCCTCTTTTTGGCTATACCGTCCAAATGAGGAGCGTATGTGAGAGCCCTTACAATATTGCACAGGAATGCATAGGAATTCATCCTTAGAAAGGACCACACTACTGACGCAACAAGCAGGGTGATGAACATTGCTCGACCAATGCCTGTAGCAAAACAGAACCCTAACCAAAAATCCCTCGAGCAATCTCGAAGTTCCATTGATCGCCTTCACCTTCTTGATTCAAAAACCATTTTTTCTCCCATTAATCTCCGCAAGTGCAAGGGCCATGGCATATCTTGGATCTACCCCGCCACCCAGCAACAGTCACCACTGCGATTATTATTACATTTTTAGTAGGGAATCTCCATAGCACCTCATCACTTGCAGAAAGCAGGACCAAAACATGATTGTGAAATTATTAGATGATTAGATGTATGATTTCAAATTGTTTTATACCGGCAGGCACCAATTCTTAGCCGTCTTAACCATCCTTGATTCTGACGCTGACCTTATCAACTGCTCTTGCCTCCCGAACAGATGACCGCGCGCAAGAGCGGTGGGCAGCGTGAATCAGGTTCTACCAAGCCCCGTCTCATGGCATGCAACCTAAGGAAGGAGCGGGGAGCTGTGACCCTCAACTTTCTGCCCAGGGACTGTGATGCAAGTCCGGGTGTGCCTTTTGTGTTCTTCGGGGTCGTGCTCAGAAGAGGTGTAGGGAAGGATGGACTTCCTTATGGCCAATAGATCTCTTTTTTATATATAGAGACCATTTCTCTCAGGGGATTTGTTCCTACTTGTAGTGGAGATTCCTGAAACCCTGTATGTTGTGCAATCAAGATGGTGCGCTGCTTTGAAGGGATGTCCTGAGTCAAAGTAGATGCAGATTGGATGAGATTCATCAGATTCATCTGAAACAAACTTTGAGTTTGTTAATGTTCCAAAATTAGAAAAATGACAGGTGACATTGACATCGCCCCTGAATGAATTGAGGTCCTGGCTTTTTTGCTTCTCTTTTTGGATGCTTCAGTGCCAAGGCTGCTGCAGAACAGTGACTTGGAGACACCAAGTGAAGAGAAGATTCGATGGCCAATAACGAAAATCATTTAAAGGATTTGTTTTTCGTAAGCCATTGCATTTCCAGGAACGCTGCACCAAACAAAATGACCAAAAAATGCAACATGACTGAAACCAGGTAAACCAAAGGGCAAACAAGAAACAAGCGAAAGAACCACTGACAGAAAGCCGAGTATCCTAGTGCCCTAGTTCTTTCAGTGTTGCTCTCTTTTTGCTTTCTTTGCCTTTTTGTGCTGTGATGCTTGTTTTTTTGCACTTTGAGGATGTTTGCTTCTGTTTTTCTCGTTTTTGTCTGTGTGTTTTACTGTTTTGCCTACTTGTAGTGCTTGATTTGCCTTGCTTCCTTCCTCATCATGATCAGGCATGATATTTATACTCTATACACAACAAGCTTGGCTTGGGTTCTCACACTTGCCCTTAAAATCAGCACGAGTGATGGATACCAAGATGTATGACTTCCGTGCCAAGTAGCCCCAACCACTGCTTCCAGGAACACTTTTTGCGACTCAGAGTAAATGACGAAAGAAACACGGCAGTCTGACAGAGGAAAATCCATTCCTCTCTAAAGCTGTTATGTGAGAGGTCCAAGGGCAAAACTCCATCAACGGATAGAGTTATACAGTATATATATTAGTTTTATTCAGCCAGCATAAGACCGGTACTCATCCATTTTTATGACAAGCCAGCATAAGACCGGTACTCATCCATTTTACATAGGTATGTATTTACACATTTATACATATATATATATATATGTACATATATTTACTTCTCAGAAGGAATGTGTATGTATTTTTCCCCCAGAGATGAAATCTCGGAATCCTTTCAGGTGAGCCGGCAAAGATGCCCACTTCAACCGACTTCGAGTATCATCCACGGGGCCGTTTGTCCAGCCAACGCATGCCATAGCATCATGGTTGGTGCACGGTTGATCTATCCATGTGATGTATTCACATGTGAATCGAAAGAATAGCATTGTCGTGGTTGCCCGATTCCAGAAGTAGTGTTCAGTGATGGTGTGCAACTTGGACAGACGGTTCACTGCACAGGTCGTCGATGACATGTTCCCTTTGCTTAAACGAACCCACGAATGAACCAACAGCGAACCAACAACATAAAATCATTGAAGTCAAAGAAATCCTCATCGATCGACAGTGCTGTCACTTTGTCACCATCGCCAGTGGCAAATGCGACCAAAATGCACCAAGCACAAGCTCTCTTCTATGCCAGTTTTTTAGATCGGACACACAGCCCGCAGCATCATGCCATTGGATCAGGGAGGATGCAATCCGCCAAATTCATCCCAGTCACCACGTGATTCGTTTGATTCAAATCCCAACAAGTTCTGATTTTGGACAAGTCCTTGTGGCATTTAGATTCTTTGGTTGGGAATTGCTTTATTCTGAGCTGAAGTATGGGTTGATAATGGTTGATATATGTCAGGTATGTTCAACATGTGATGCTTTGATATGCTTTGTTCGCTGAAATTAGCATGTTGCAACCCTGAGCGCCGATTCTTTGATCCATGACCAGCGGTGGACTCCTAAAATAGGATGCGCTCTACCAACCCTCATGCTGTTTCAGTTGAAATTCTCGGCCGTCAGGGGTCTCATTCCTGCTCCCGGGTTGACAGGTATGGAAAGATTAAGTGATAAAAACACGAGATTAAAGTGACCTATGACCAAGTGTTGTCGCAATGTTGTTCAAGTATGTTCAAGTGTCATGCCATGTGATGCCCATCAGCGAAACCTTCACGGCTTAGTCGTCCAAAACTTGTAGATCAAACATGGTGAAGTGAAAATATGGAGGCCTTTTGTCAGTACTCAAATGCGATTATGATATAGAAAACTGAAAAGTGTATGAAAACACACCATCTACGATGGATGGCCAATAGATCGGAACCTTTCTGATCAGTCATTCCTCAACAAGATTCATTGATTCCGAAGGTTTGTGCTCCTACATTTGGGAGAATGATTTCAAAAAACATCATGAAATATCAAAGCAAGGGGCCAGAATATACACTTAGTTCTTCAAAATTTGAATGCCTCTCACTTTGGAGCAGCTGGGGCACTTGCAGCCTTGGTGACTTTCCAGGCCCACGACACGTTGATCATCTCCTACCTGACTATGCAGTAGCCCTATCAATGAAGCATAACAAAGACAGCTATGAGTAGAATTACTCATACATTCATGATAATATCGATTGCTGGATGCTTCTAACATCAGCTCAAGAGCTTCCAGCAGTTGCCAGTGATTCCATGAATCTTGAAGTCTTGACAACCAGAGATTCCGGGATCCCACGTCATGCCCCTTCATGTCTTGTGTAAGAAGTTCAACTTCACACTTGGCAGTTGTTGGGAATAAGGGATAGAAAATTCAAAGTTTAAAGGGATTTGAAATAGTTGTTACACCCCCGAAATTTAACATAGCCCCTGAAAAATGATGGTTGGAAGATGAGTTTCCTTTTGGGATTGGCTATTTTTAGGGGCTATGTTAAATTTCAGGGGTGTAGCATGTGCTTGGAAACCAATGACTCGTTTTTCTCTTCATTCTGTATCTTCAACAAGAATGGCCTGGGATGTCAAAAATTCTAGCTGCCTGTTGGCTGCCAGCAGCGGCTGTAACCGAAACGGAAGGGGCAACAGTTCCAACCAATGATCACCTTTGAGATGTTGATAGATTTTGGGAAAAACAACATGCCACCCGACCCATACGATTACCAAGGTTGGTTGGCGAAAAAAAAAAGATTGGTACCATTTTGGACCATTTGTCACCACTTTTTTGCATGGTGTTTGCTCTATCCATGGCCCCAGTTTTTCAAATGTTGAAACTGATCAAAGCAGAATTAGTTATTAGTTCGAAGTAAAAGCGTTATTGCCTTAGTAGATCTTTAATGCTTCTATGCTGATACAGTTGATGATGTTGAGAATGATTTGAAACTGTAGTCGCTGAACAATTTGCTCGATTTTCAAAAGAAACGCATGACAAAGTACTGAGAAAAATACGAATTGTGTAGCATTAATTACTGAAACCCCAAACAGCCCCTTTCGGATCGGTTTTTTTTCACCCGGGCATCAGCCAAACAGAAGTGCGCTTGAGGATCTCCATGGAGGTAGGTAAGAAACTCAGGAGGACTGTCAGGCTTGTAGATGCTGGTAGTTTAAACCCAAAAATTGCGCTCTTGCGTGAATAGTTCAGTTTTTGTGTTTCTTAAAATCAACGCCTACCACCATTATGTGGACAATTGTGGACAGTATTCAGGGCATGTAATTCCCATGTTTAACGTTGCGCTTGGATTGCTCTCCTCTACTGCATTGTGTCTTATCTCAAGGGCACGGTCCCGTTCCCCTGGAAGATGTTGAAATTTGGTGATGTATCACTGTCCATGACTAGACCGTACGGGTCCGGTCCTGAACATTTGGCAGGTTTGTATCATAAACCACTGGATGCCTTCAATCTGTGCGTGTAATTCTGAAATATGTCGACATCTTTTGAAGACAGTTCGGGCATCGTATCTCCGCATGTTGCAATCAGCCATAAGCGCACTTCGTTTAGCGTAGCCAACCCACGTGGCCATGCCATGCCATGCCAACTGGGGGATGAAATCACCAATCGATCGCAACGACAGCAAGCCAACCGATTCACTCGCATTCATGTCCATTCTGAAACAGGTGTTGTGATGCATAAAAGGTGAAGATACAGACACCGTTCTTTACATCACTTTGCGACAATGGTTTCCACCAGCCCCTCGTCCCACCTCTGAGATGAGGAAGGTAGTTACGACTCCAAGGTCATGTGCAAGACTCCCCTATATGCACCCTGAGATGTCAGTTTGCGATCGTGTTTGCGGATGGCAAAGCGAACTCGGACTGACTGCACGCCGCTTTTTTGCAAGAAATGAGAACGCCTTTGTCAGGGGACATTTGCATGTGGTAGACAGGGTACCAGGAGACGTCAGCAAGTTGACTGTAGGTTTAAGGAATAGACTTCGAGGACCCAAAGAAATGGATAGGGATTTTCCAGTTTGTCATTTTGGCGGGGAAGATGCTCTGGAATTTTGCTGGTGCGGTTGATTCTATTCCCCTGGATTGGGAAATGCACCCAAACAAAAGGTGCTTCAATGTGCTTCATATATCCTGCCCAACCCAGAACCATACCTGGAGAGCAAGAATGAACCAGTTGCTGGCTCCATGATGCCTTGGGGAGTTTCATGAAGTTTCACGCAGCATGAGTGGGCATGTGTATCAAAAAAATATTATGAGCATCAAAAAATTATTATGA
>DF242496.1:13453-34123 GCA_000507305.1 Breviolum minutum Mf 1.05b.01
TTTTTGCTTCCCTTCCACACGAAAGCGTTTCTATCCACGTGAATAATTTTTTTTTGATCCTCATAGTAATCTTTTTTTGATCCCCTGGGAATATTTTTTTTGATCCTCTTATTAATTTTTTTTTGATCCCCCACCCGCATGAGTGCCTATTCATGCCAGAGAATGGGTAGGTGAATTGAAATTTGGCAGATATTTTAACTCGGTGCTTCTTCCAAGAACCATTTCCAAGCAAATCCTTAAACAGATGGGACCATTGACCATTGCCACCCTTTCATACTGCATGTGCAGTACTGTACTTTTTATATAGTTTTTTACTTCTTGAAGCACCGCCAGATCAGTTTCGTCTCCAAAAACCTGTTTGCAACGTTCAAAGCTTTCGCCAGGCAAGAAAGTTGAGGCATGGGTGGTTTGATTTTTGTCTCGAAGAGCGTTTGACACGGACGCAATATTTGTCATCAAAATAGCCATATCATTCCATATCCAATCTTCAATTTTAACTTCATCCAAATTGATTTTTTGGTGTTTCTTTCACAGCCAGTTGTAGATTCGAATGACTTCCCCCAGCCAGGAACCAGGCCAGCGGGCCCTCATCCGATGGCTCCAGCGAGGACAGGAGAGTCAACGAGGCGGCCAGGGGAGGAAGATGGAGGGAGGGAGTAGGTTTTCCGGGATTCAGCAGAGCTAAAATGCCCCCAGAATCCCTAATTTTACTGGGGAATTTGTATGGAACAACGTATCTTTCCGAAGGCTGCTGACCAACCATGTTGTTCAAAATGTTTTTTGTGGATCTATTCATGTTTTCAGCTAAATCAGCCCGTCCGGTCGGTTTTTTGGACAAAAACCATGCCCAATTGAACCATGAAGTTCAATCAAATGCAGCCATTTAGCTCAAATGGCGCAAAATGGACAAACGCCCGGGATCCATTTTCAAGTCCACGGGTGCCACTTTGTTGTCCGGCCCCAAAATTGCCCAAGGAGCGAAAAGATGTTTTGTGGATTTGTTTAATCTATACAGCAGAGATGTTGAGTACAAATATCTACAAATTGCGTCAAAGAAATATACTGGCATCCTCCGATTTTTCAAAATGCTATAGCAACATTTACTGCAAGATGGTATAACAGCATATAACAGGATGATATCAAGTATCAATCCGGAATGATGCCAGGGAAGATAAACTAGCCAGCACCAGTAATAACATAGATAAAACACAATATTTGCATATGTTCTTTATTGTTCATGCCGTTTGAAGTGATTTGTTCATATATATATATATATATACATATTTGCTTGTATGCGATGTCGAATGATACAGTATAATGCAATATAATATGCTGGATTTTCATTTGATATGATATTGTCCAATTATGTGAGGTATAATGCTTTAAGTCTTCATGCACACTGCATACACGAGAATAATATTCTTCAATATCATATGATACACTATTGTTTTATATGATTCAATATGTTGCAGTTTTGTAGCGCAATATCAAGTCATATGATATTAGCATTCGCAGTACTATAAGCATCAATCGTGTTGATAGCATTTTAACATTTGTATTGAAAGTGAAAGTAGTAAAAGTATATTCTATAAAATTTCTGAAAATTCACCCTTTTTATAGCAACAGTAGCAATCAATAGTAAAGTATTCCTGAAGAGAAACTGCTCCAAGACCTTCCAAAAACTCCAGCAAGGCCAAAGACTGTCAAATACACAACTCATTTCCATAATATAAATGGGTCCCAGTAGAATCAGAAAACATCAGTTGTTTTTTTTGATGGACATTCCACACGATTGCCGATTGTCCACCTTTGAAGGATGAAGTTGACGTCATTTTATTACCGGAACCCGAGAGCTGACAACTACCTGTCCTGTCCTTCCAAAAATTTCCATCTTTTCAAGGAGATGCGCGCGGTGCCCAACCTGTCCCCTTAAAGCAGACGTACCTACGCAGGGATGGCAGTGCCTCTGACGCCATCGAACGCTGTACGTCGATAGATACTCTGTGCTTCAGGGGTCCAATGTACTCGCATATAGATCCCACCGTAGCCTGAGCCAAAATGGCTACGGTGGGATCTATATGCAGTACACTGGAACCGTGAAGCACAGAGTATCTATCGACGTACCTACGCAGGGATGGCAGTGCCTCTGACGCCATCGAACGCTTTACGTCGATAGATACTCTGTGCTTCAGGGGTCCAATGTACTCGCATATAGATCCCACCGTAGCCTGAGCCAAAATGGCTACGGTGGGATCTATATGCGAGTACACTGGAACCGTGAAGCACAGAGTATCTATCGACGTACCTACGCAGGGATGGCAGTGCCTCTGACGGAGTGTTCTTGGGTGGGTGAGAAGCCAAAGCTGGCTTTAACTGCATAACTGCGATGTTGGGATCCAGAAGATGTCTGGGTATGTGCAGGCATGTTGTACCAAACCAGGCCTGCTGATGGACTAGCAAAAATTAGATTTACTGTAAAGATTAGCACCAGAAGGCCTTTTCAGAAGTACGGGAGGTCCATACAACATGCGTTTGAGAAACACCAATCCTTTCTGGATGCCTATAAGTTTCAAGACGTTTCACACCAGGAAGGTGGGCTTGGACGCGTTTGTTTCCATCGCTTCATGGCAGTGAGTATGTAAATCTGACTGAATCAACGATAATGATTTCGATTGACAAGATTTGATAGTTGATAGTCATTGATAATGATTGGTCAAAGTTGATCATAAAGTTCAAAGAGAGAGGGCGTTCATGCTGAAATTGCCACCATTCTGGTCGAAATGATGAAAGGTGGACAACCGCAGTCCTTCAGGAAGACATGAAGTAGCCCAGTTTCCTGGCGGTTTTTGGTCTTGTTGAGCTGGTGGGATGTGTCAAGGGTAACGTCACTGGCCAACCTTTAGGTTGAGGCTGAGCCACCCCGAGTGAGCCAAGCTGGGCTGCGGGTCAAAGCTAAAGCTGCGGAGACCAAGGAAACTTGACATCAAGATTCGGCTTTAAGATGACCATGACTTTGGGTTGAGTTACGCCATGCACCATTTTTGTACACTGGCATGTTGACTTGCAGAGATATATGTGCAAGTGTTATTTTCATCATTCAATTCAGTCATTCATTCGTTCGGTCTGCAGTCGTTCATTCATTTGTTTGTCATATGATTGATGTGTTCTTTCTTTTCTCATTTTTTGTTGGTTCATTCAATATCAATCACATGTCTATCTATCTAGGTAGTCACGTCATTGTTTGTTTTTGTTTATTTTACTTTACGTGTTTGTCATAGCTATTTTATTTCTACTTGTATCTATATAAGATTAGTATCAATTAATTTAATCAGCCTTCTTTGTTCCAATACAATGTGTTGTCAACCTACAGTATTTGTTCCTTTTTTTAAACATGTCATTGATAATAAGGACCCCAGCCCCCATTTACCCAATTTTTGTAAGATCTCTTTAGTTTTACCACCTTGCCAAGGACGATGATTTGGATGCCTTGCTGAAACGCCGACGACGATGTCGTGCCTGCCCGAGCGAGCCCATCGACTCCACCGAAGGAAGTGCCGCAGACAGTGGCAGGCTCTGCGTCAGAAGCTTGGAAAATGATTTATTCCCGAGGGAAGTAAATACCAAAGAGTTGCATAAGGCTACTAAGGGAGGCAAAAGCTGATTGTGCTCTAGGATGATGTATTGCTGTTTAGTGGTTTTATCTTTTGTGGCGCTGGATTTCAAAAAGAATCTCTAAACATCTCTAAACACACTGGTTGAATGCAAGAAGCTCTCCACAATGGTCAATGGTCGCCTTTCTACACATGCACCTGGGAGATATATACTAACACGTTTGGCCACCATTTTTATAGTTTTTTGGCTGCGTTTATCCGTCTATCCGAGGCACTCGCAACGGTTTCTAAGCATCATTGCTGGTCATTGTGAGACTCCCAATGTTTACTTCAACAGGTGAAATCCTCTAAATCCATTGGATTGCCGGCTCAAAGGTATTTGTTGCACCGGTAGTTGCAGTTATATGTTTCAAGCGAGTTGGCTCAAGCATCGGACCTCTGATCCCTTGTTGCGTCCGCTCATCATGACCTCCTTTGGATTGGTTCCGAACGATCCGGGAAAGGAGGACGATGATTGGCACGAGACCTACCGTGACTTTGTGAAGAATATGTACCGCACCTCCTACAATGACATGGCAAGAAATCGGGAGGTTCATGTGAAGAGTGACATGCCTTCTGGATTTGGAGGTCATGTGCCATCCGTCCGTCATGACGTTCTCTTCCGCAACACCGCGTTTGATCGCGCGCAAGAGGCCCTCCGCAATGATCCCAATCGTGATGCCCGGCCTTCCTTCCAGGACCACATTGCAGGCATTCCAACCACACCTTTGCCCCGTGGAGCACGCAAGCCGCCGAGCTTTGGAGTGGTTCCGCATGATGGCACCACCACCATGTTGAAGCCTCCTTGGGGGGTGGTCACCACACGTAACTTCCCGCTCAGTCATCGCTGCCCTCCACCCACTATGGCGGAAGGTACATCACGCCTCAACACGGAACGCTTGAATCGAACAAGTCCAGGGGGCTTCGGAGGAAGAACTCCACGATGAGGTGTGCGAAGAGGGTATGACGAAGGAGTGCAACGGAGCCAGAACTTGCAAAGTTTCACCACTGTCCAGGTGCAGGCAGGAAGACATTCTGCACCACTAAAAGGCTCTGAAAGGGCACCTCCCAGGAATATCCTGGAAGCTTCACTTGCTATAGCATGATATTGAGAAAAAAATGTTCCATCATTTTCCATCCAACCACGTTGAAATTGAACTTTCTTTGTGTATACATGAACAATAGATATTTCTATGTCTATATAATCCATATATGTATACCGTATACCTATTTATCTAAATCTATTGGCGACAAAAATGTATATGTGTGTGTGAATGTACATGGAGATGCTGAGACACTGGAAGATGTTGTATGTGAGTACATTTGTAGATTATTACAGGCAAGACTTGAGGTGCATCTATTTATCAGCATGAAATCGCGAACTTAGGTTTATGTTGGGAGGTAGGCAAATTGCAAACCCTTCCCAAAGCAAAGTGTGGTTGAATTTGGCTGGCTTTGATGTAGGTGTGTCAGACGCTTATTGATTTTCATATCTTCATCATCGGTTTTGATTGTAAACACGGTTTGTTTGAGACGTGTTTTGGTTCTTTGAGTGGTTTGTTTCTGCACTCATTTCTCAAAGGTGTGTTTAAGTTTCATCAGGGCCTGTTGTTGTTTGTTGTTTTGCAATGGTATTTTTCGATGCCCTTCGTGTTTTCAGTTACGGTACGACATGCTTGAATGTGAGAATTTCTATATGGCATTTCATCTCGTTTGTTTTCTTTTGATGTTTATAAGCTTCTGCCAGTTGCTAAGAAAAACTCGCCAAGTCACCCAACTGCACCTTTAGGAAAGTTGCACTTCCTGTCTCAAGAAGTTTGAGGCGAGCAGCTGTGGTGACTTTTTTTTAGAAACCTTAGAATCAAAAAGCAGGAAACGAGGTAGAGTGACTATACTGTCAGAGTGAGTCGCCTGCACCAAAGGTGTGGCGATGTGCTTCACGTGATCAATGGTGGTCTTGTAGGAAATTGAATCTGAATCACAATAGCAATCAAAAACAAGACGCGATTGGCCAATGGAATACGACGAGATTGGTCAGTTTTCACGAACTCCTTGACTCCCAAGAATCCAGGCTGGCCAGAATATTTATGAAAGTTGTTTGAGTGGTGAAAAGCAGATTCTTTGTGGTTCCTTGACTGCACTCCAATGCAAGCATTCCGACACTGGCTACCTCAATGGACCATAGCTGTGCCAAGGTGCATGTTGGGCCAAGGTGGCTCCACATTGCGTTGCTTGTGGTGAAGAGATTTCAGGAACTATGGCACCTTGGTTTTTCTCCTTGGGGGAATTTTACGTGGTATCAGTTTCATATAGCTTGAGCAGTTTCTATCCTTATATTCATTGCCAATACAAAAGTATGAAAGGTAATTCATGTTTTTAACGAAGGGGACTAGTGTGTACATGAGTAGTGAGAGGTGCTGTGGTGAAGTGCCAGGTTTTGCCGAGTATAGCAGACTCGGTCTGCTTGTGTAGCCATCCCGGGATGGCAAGTAGCTGTTCTCGTTGCAACGGTGTGATGGGTTGCCAGTTGTGAGGTATTGTGGTACGTATTGTGGTACGTATTGCCACTTGTCTTGCGAGCATTCCCAGGTGCTGGGATCCACTTTTCGAGTGCTGGGGAGGTTCTGTCATTTAAGCATAGGCATAGTTGCGCCACACAAGCAGAAAGGGTCACAAAATGTCACAGGGGGGTCCAAGAAGTTGCTGAAAAACCAAGGAGACCAAAAGAGGGTTGGGGTTGTACACTTGACTTGCTGATCTTTGTTTGCCAGCAAAACTGACTCACTTCGGGCATCAGTTGCGTTACACCTCATTGGAATGCACTTTGGCAGTTGAAACTGTAGTTTCTTCAATCATTTTGGGGAAGCCCTCTTTTTGTTGGACCATCAGGCGAAGGTTGGTGAGGATATTTACCACCAGAATTGTTTGAAATGCAACTTGGCACCTTCATTGATCCACCGTTTTTTGGCTGGGTGGTTGTTGAGGCCAAGAGAATTTAAGAATTGGCAGTGAAGCAATGTTTGGATAGCTAGGTCATTGGATGAAGGGATGAATGGATAGAATATATTATAATACAGTCCATATTATTTATGGAAGTCTATCTCTCATTGGACAAACCAGTGTGAGGAAGAATCTGCTCTTGCTTTCTCGTGGTTTGGCTAACCTAACCTAGTCCTTTGGTTTCTTCCAACACTTCCATGAGGTACGCAATGTCGAAAGCCCATTGATGGCCAGCTTACCAAAATGGATTGCGGCTTGGTCTGCGGTGCTTGCTCCGGAGAGATTGAACGTGAGATTCAGGCGGGCCAGCTTGCAGAAGATGCGGTGACCAATATCAAATAGAAAAGGCTGGATAGTATATACAGAAAGTGACACTTCTAGAGTAGCATGTTCCAACCAGAAGATGCTATCATTTTCCAACAGAAGTCCAGGCTCCAAACCAAAACAGGATGTACTTTGCTGATACCTGCAGCTTCCAGGAGTTACGCTCCTTGCTAGCGCAGGGAGATGAGACGGGGGCTGCTTTGCTTATTGGTGGACTCAAGGCACAGCGTCGCACAGCGTGAAGCTGGGAACGCTTGTACGACCTTTTCGGGGACTCTTAGTTGATATGCTTGGGACAACAAAGACCGTCGCCCTATTGGCAACGCATTTGGGATAAGTATACTAGGTGAATTCAACAAATGATTGTAGTTTTCTTGTGATTACTATCATGGTTGATGCTCAGGACTGAAAAAATGTGTTCAACACTACCGGACTTTGCTGGTTCCGTTGTTTTGGAGACAAGTTTATCAAAATGTTGACCAGCTTCTCAACGCCAGGGTCCCGGCATCAGTCCACCAGAGGTGTCCCAAAGCGATTTGGGGCAGTGTAGCAGCTGCCAGCGAAACTTCAAGGCTGGCAGCTGGCAGAAACTTTGGTGAGGGTGACTGCCTCATGTGTTTTTTTAGAATGTGGAGTCCGAGCACAGGGTTGATGACAATGACAATGCAAAGAGGGTTTGTATGTATATATATATATATATATATATTTATGTTTTTTATATAATATATGATATATTGTGCTCAAATCATGAGAAGCAGCTAATCTTATCTAATTTGGATTCATTTGCTAAATCTCCAGGCTCAGTACTTCGCAGTTTCGTGGGTACATGGACACTCACATGGACATATGACTTTTTATATGTGTGGAAAAGCGTCTATTCTTTGTTTATTTTTTCAGACATCATAGGTTTGGCTATCTTTCAGGGAGTCCCAACAAAAGCATGTATGTCGGACATCTACATTTCAACTGCATCACATCCAAAGTTACACAAGTGCCCTTTGAATACCTGACAACTTAAGATATAAATATGGTACGTGACCTTCATGTAGACGTTTATTATACCCAGTGTATCAGTCGTTTATCAGTCGTTGTGAGAGCTTTGCATGGATGCAGGCTGGGCAAGAAGTTTATGAGAGCCCGGACGGGAAGACCCTGTGCCCCTTGACGGCACTCACACCTATGGATCTTGACATGCCAGCAAAGCGCTATTCCACGGTACTGGCATCACATGGATGCTTACTGTAGAAAATATATGATATATATATATATATGTATGTATATACACTGTGTGGAAAATGCATTTAGATGTGCATACATTTGCACCCATATTGATTTATCATTCTTAATTCAGTGCAACAATTCGAAGACAATTGCATATCCAAGATCTCCAAAGCATGGATTTTTGATGTGGCTTTGAGCTTGATAGAGGAATTCACCGAGAGCAAATGGGAAAGTTCAGGGGTTGCAAGGTTTATGGCTTTGGATGGCGAGAGCAGCCGTTGTTAAGCCGTTCTGAATTGGGTGAAGGAATTGCCAACGCTTGAGGTGAATCCTGCTACCTCTCCAACGCACCGAAGTGTGCTGCTTGTGGTATGCCAGTGGTAGGCTCCGTGGCGCGCGTGGGGGAGAGTGCTTTTCATCCAGATTGCTTGGTGTGCAGTAGTTGTAACTTGGCATTCATTTGGCAGCCTATAGCTGTTTTTTTTTGATATTTTATTGTGATCATGTGAATCATGTGAGTGAAATGAACATGATGATCTATTATGACTATGATGGTGATGATGTTCACTTGGAGTCAAGGTCTGCATTTGTAACAGACTGGCGCATCCCAGGTGTCCTGTGGTGCGAAAATCGAAACGGTTCGTTTTCATTGAGCTAGTGTCAAGGAAGTTGACTCCATGTTCATGGCAAAGTGCTGAAGTTGTTGCAGTGATGAATTCCTGTTTCAGAAGGGGCTGTTGTTCTTTGGCCTTTGCTTTCTGGCCCAACTTTCCATACGAAAACTCAGGTTGTGTCATGAAAGCATAGTGGCACCATGTGAAACCTCGTTTCACATTGAGGTAAACAGAAACTCACCGGTGCCTTTGTCAAGACTGATGCGGGTTTTCTTTGCTCCGAGTGCCGGACGTGAGCGTGAGCCACGCCCGACACTTTGGATTTATGTTGGTACTTCACAACCACCAGTAGCCTCAGCAACGCCTAGCTCTAAGGGAGAGGCCTGAGATGGATTTAAATGGATACACTGAGAAGAGAAGGCTGGCCCCTGTTTTTAAAGAATCATTTGCATAGAATTGGTTGGAATATGTTGGAATGAACGCGAAATAGAGGGAGTAAGGATATGGTTTGTATGCATATTATGGGATCACCTGGGAATGGAAGTTCCAGACAGTTGATGGAGCTTCCAGATGAAGTATGGTGCCCCGGGCCGTGTTTGGAAAGATCGACCATCTATTTTTAAAACGGATTAAAATGGATCAAAGATCATCAAAGTTCTTGAAGGTTAACATGAAGCCCATGTTGCTGCTGTGAAACAGTCAGCAACTATCCTCCAAGTGATATCTTTGATGTGACCAACAGCTGTAAGAAGTTCGACATTAGCAAGGTGCAGCCGTTAAGCCGTGTGTATTCATCAGAACGTCAACTTGGTGGTTGCGAAGTTGCCGTACGCTTTGCTGACCCGAAGAAGAAAACAGTGCAGGCAGCCGAATAACAAACAGCCATGGAGACAGCCATGGCACTATGATGCACTATGCAAATATTGCAAGTTGTGCATTTGATTCTTTATTCAAATCACCATTTGCCCTCGCAAAAGTCATTGATTGATCTGATGGTGCAAATCACCACGGCTGGAGTCCCATTTAAAGGAACATATGGGAGGATCCGAGACCCACCCGGTTACTGAGTGATCGCAGCCATTTATATAGAATGCTACTCTGTTCGCCACATGTTCGATGAAGATGTCCGACTGATATCCCTATTTGATGCATTCTTTTTGGGTGGTTCGGGCACTAACACATTGTTTTGTTTACCCTCTCTGAAACTAGCAGCTTGTACCATCTTGCAGATGAAAATCGAAGCTTTGGAAGTTTCCTATTACGTGGCATGTCGATTTCAGGATATCTTGTTACCTCACATGGTGAATGGTCATATCATCCTTCCCAACTCCAGTCTGCATCACCTTCGCATACCTTTGCCAGGTAATAGCCTGTGCTTCTCACAAGAACGACAGTTGCAAGGCTTTACCTTTGATCGATGCTGCCAGGAACAACAGATGAAAAAGGAAAAACGGAAAACGACAAACTCGATGTTTCGGAGGAGGGGGTGTTTTTAGGGCTAGATGTGTGCAAATATGTTTGATATAGTGTGACCAAAGACTCAAAGTGTTTTCTATGGTTAGCTTCCTTGGAGTTTCGAAATGCTTCACGCAAGAAAGCGTTGCCTCTTTTGGCAGAAACTCTTCTGCAGGACGGGTCTTTCCAGCAATGCTTCGATGAGGTTACCCTCAGCAAACTGTTGGGACCTCACAGCGACCAGATGAATGTGCGATGTTTGCGAGGTGTAATTATGTTCATTTACTTATCACGGGTTGATCCACCAAAATGCTGATGGACGACCAGGTGTGTTAAAAATGTTCAAGTTGTAGCAGGTAAAGTATGGTAAAGTTGAATTCGAGATTCTCCATGGACCAAGTTAGCATTTTATTTGTGTACTAATCTGGAGCTGTGAAATGCGCGCCCTTCACCAGCAACCTTTTCGTTTGGGGTGGAAGACACTTGGGACTTGCGAAGCCCCTGTGTTTGGGTTTGTTGTTAGGCTTACCTCCTAACCCATCTAAATCCAATCACATGAATGGCACCTGTGACATCCTGTGGCCATTTGCCGCGGCCGTTTGGGACGGGGTCCTTTGCGCAAAGCCCCTCGTCGGCTACTGCCAACACGGCGGGTAGATCATGACATTGAGTCAACAGGCACAGCTAGCGACAACTCGCGGGGATTAAAGTGAAACTGCTTGACTTGATAAAACAATTGTTGTTGTTGTTGTTGTTGTTGTTGTTGTTGTTGTTGTTGTTGTTGTTGCTGTTGCTGTTGCTGTTGCTGTTGCTGTTGCTGTTGCTGTTGTTGTTGTTGTTGTTGTTGTTGTTGTTGTTGTTGTTGTTGTTGTTGTTGTTGTGGTTGTCGTTGTCGTTGCTGTTGCTGTTGCTGTTGCTGTTGCTGTTGCTGCTGTTGTTGCTGTTGTTGCTGTTGCTGCTGTTCTTGCTGGTGGTGCTGGTGGGGCTGGTGTGGTCGCAGCGGCTGCGCGAAGGCTCGTATATGAGTCTCGTAAATGCGCGGACGTTAAAGCTTGTCAACTGCCTCAATTCTCAAGGTGACAAAGTTCCTTTCATGGTGCCTGTTCCCAGCTGAGTTCGACCAGACCAACCAACCCCAGCTGTGGTTTTACCATCTTTGCCACTGAAAATACCATTTGCATCCATTTGCAATTGTACATGTTGCTATTGCAGATATTGGAAGCCAAGGCAAACCACATGAGATTTGCCTGTTATGTCATATGATCCTGTTATTCTGTGATACGATGCGACGACTTGAAATTGAAAGAAAACAAGCAAGCCATGAATCCATGAAGCAGGAAGAAGAGGAGGAGGCTCACCAGTCGCCCCCTTCCAGCTATCTCAATTGGTTCGTGGGTGCGGAGGAGACTGACAATCATGAGGACTGGACCCAAAAGGTTTCAACCTGTCGATTCTTCAACATGGGATATGGTCTTAAGTGGGCGATCCGGAAGATGATTTTGAAGACGTTTGGTACTTTGAGATTTGACACCTCTACGATAGATAGTTGTAGGTCCAGTTGTAGGTTGCATAAATGTTCAATAAAGGTATGATATAATGATACATGTACTTGGAAAAGACTCAAAGCGTTTTGCAATGTTTTTGAATAGTGTACAATGTTGTTTACAACTACGCACATAGTTGGATGCTTGCAACATAGCTTATTGACCATCACCAGAAGTTACATTAATCTCTACCCATCAGCTGTGGATGCCTCAGGAAGTCATAGTAGCACGAAAGGATCCCGGCTATCTCAGTTGGATCACTGGTGAGGACCTGTGGGTTTGATGGAAAAAAAGGGCAGTGAAGCTTTCCGCCATGCATCCAGGGTAAACCACGGGAAATTTCCCAGTCCGTGAAACAAAAAGAATGGCAACAAAAAAAAGGTTGGGCACTTACAAACCTTCATCTTATAGCGGTATTACTATACATTTGTCTACTTTTATAATGTCCAATGATGTCCCATAGGAAATTGTTCAGCAATCCTGCTTTTGAAAAATGGGCCTACGAAAGTCGCATTTTGCGGCAATGGGATTCGCTTTCATGACCTCAGCTCCGCTGTTGAATGCAGGAAGCGGAAGAGAACCCAGTGACCCCACGTTCACCACGAAAGGATTCCAGCTATCTTAGTTGGATCATTGGTGAGGAGCACGGACACGTGATGACACATGGAATTCTTGGGTGTGAAAGAGTCATTTCCCCGAAATGACCTTCTTCAGTTGGTGAACCGGTGTGGAGAAAAAGCTATAGAAAAAGATTGGCCTTGGTGAAACCGAACTGGACCCCTGTCCCCCCCAACAACAAAGGTAACAACATGCCCAACCTGAAGCTGTCGTTGTTGATAGTTTCAGTTCTCTTTCGGAGGAGGATCCAGAGGTGAAAGCGATCAAGGCCAAGCAAGAGCGCTATGTCAGACAGATGCTGGCCTTGAAAAGAATCATTGACCAATGGCACAGCAAAAAGGTCAGCAAACACGAGGCCAGGTTGCTCCAAAAAAACTGACTTTGGGGAGATTCATATTCCTTGAGTTTCAAGGAGCCGCATGTTTTAGAATCTCCTTGAAACTACCTATCCCTCCAAATTCAATTGAAAGTTAAGTGCAATTTCCCGATTCCTGAGTCATATGCTACTAGTATGTAGATATTGCACACTTATATTGCAATATAGTATTGAAATCTATATTATCTATGATTCATATGCCAATTTGCTTCCGGTGCAGGCTGTCATGCACGCCGACGACGTCATGGAAAACATTTGCGCCATAGGCGTTATTGACGGTGATGCCTGTCGACATCAGCTCAGCAAACACGGCATCAACGATGAAGAACGACTTGATTTGCAGCCACTTGGGTGCATGAAGTCCCCCAATGATTCTTTAAGATCATTGGAAAATGGATTTTAAGGTATATCAAAAGGAAAAACTTGAAATGTTTTTTGTCCAACTCCCAGCAATTTTTTTTGTTTGATGCTATTTACCCACAGAATGCTGGTGCTATGGGGTCTCAACAAACCACTTCCGGCCGCCCTCTTGGGAAGAGCTCGGGGGAAGGGAACAAGTTTCGAGTGCCAGGGAAAGTGCTGGGGAGGTTTTGGGAAGGTTCCGGATAATTGCCAAAGTGGGGTACGGCATGCTCAGAGTCTCAATGTTGGGGACTAATAAAAGAGCATTATGAATGGAAGGAACCACTCTCGCTGTTGAGAATGTCCTAGAATATGGAGATACGTGAACTGCATGATGTTTGTTGCATGACTGTTGAAATTCGAGTGCTTCTCCTTTCCAAATAGATCATCAAGTATATAGTGTAGTGGCAATGGAGTTTCACTCCTTAGGTTTTCCTAGCATTGTTTCGAATGAATCGATCTTTTTTTGGTTGAAATTGTTTTCCACTCTCCTTTCAAGCAGGATTTTAAAAATGAATGAAGCTTCTTTTGTGCATATCATAATGCCATGTAGGACTCTTGTGTCAATTGCACCTTTTTGATCCAACCGATTGTCTTCCATCCGAGGGCATCTTATGAAAGCTTGCAACTTGGCCTCAACTCTCCGAGTGCCGGATGTCGTGACCCAACATAGCCATGACCTACCCATGAACTCTTAGATTTATGTCATGGATTGTCAGGGCATGTCATATTACTGTATATACTATATGATATTATATGCATTGAATTGGGGGTCTAAGCTCCTGTAGCACTGAAGGTTTGGGCATTCTCGACTCAAACGACCTCTATAGGATCCCATAGGTACCTATCAGCAGCCACAAGGAAACGAGATTGTGGCCACCGGGTGCCACATTATGGTGCAGTTACCACCCCTTGTTTCCCTTTATGCTGCTGACTGGTAGGAGGCCCGGCTGATGCTGCGCATGGAAAAATGTGGGCATGGAGAGCATGCCAACATAATGACCTTGAAAGTACCATCAGAATTCTTGAGGAAAGTTCTGGGGAAAGTAGTTGATATGCAATCGATCCATATCGATCCATGTTTTCATGTTTTTGTTTCAACCTTGTTCACTTGGTCAATGCTGCTTCCTGTACTGAAGTTGGTGCCCGGGACATGCCTTAAAGGTCCTAGGAAAGTACAGGGCTCGGCCCTACAAAAGAGATAAAGAGGAAGACAAATCCAGTGATTGACGTATCGTGTTAATTCTTGTTTGTGGGGATGGGCCCTTGGTAGAGGTGGACTGATTTATGGTGGCAGGGATTTGGCATGTGGGTGCAGACTGAGTAACTCGAACATGCTTGGAGGTCAGGGCTTCGCACTTGCAGTCCTTGAATATTCTTGCATATGTGTGCATATGTATTTTTACACAGATGCTTGAAGTATGTTTGTGATTGGGCAAATTGAATGAATGAGATTCATCTATGAATCTATCGATGAATATCCACAATTCAACCGACCTCTTTGCATTGAAAACCGTCATGAATTTGCTTCGTGTTGGTTGCCAGGAGAATTCACTGGGGAAGATGGCTGATCGCCGGCCCATTGGACTGTTGTCTTCCCAGTCCCTGCCTCTCTGCTACTCTTCCGGCAGGTTTCCCAAAAGGGAAAGCTGCCCTGTGAGAGGGGTATGGCATTTGTTTGAACAGTTGCAGCTGGATACGTCTCTTTTTTCGGCCATGCGCAATGGATGGATGCAGGGTATCTACGCGCGCGATGTATGGTCAAGAAGTAAAGGATTCTTGGGACATAGACAGTTGTTGGAAGAAATCCTTGAATAAGCAAGTACAATTAACTTGAATGCGGACGCTAAAGACTTGCCAACGGTTTTGCTCCAAGGTGATTTAGGTGTTGTGACATGATGTTGCAACAGTGACTCTTTCGACCAGCGGACCACGACAACAACATACCACAACATACTGTTTTATCCATAGTTTGCAAAGTTTGCATTGTCTAATGCTTTCATCATCTTTCATATATTTTGCTAGTTCTGATCTATATCGACGTTCATGATTTCCTTCACTGAAGCAATGCCCCACCGCGACCGTCAGAAGGGCTAGCGACCTCGCCTACCATGGCTTCACTAGAAAGCCTTCCAGGCTGTCTCAGGCTGTCTCGGGACTGGTCCGCTCAAAACGGAGGTTTTATGGCCAGTGTGCGTGCAGAAAGAGAAAGATGCTGCTCCCCAGATTCTTGAAAAATCAACCCATTTGGATCCAAAAGAACAAAAGACCACAAATTGGTTATAGGTTGGTTACTTTTGTCCCTATACTAAATTATCAAATATTCTCATGAATATGATTTTGCCTGTAATTATTATGATGATGTTATATGATATTTGTTTACTGCCATTTAGACCGCCAAGCACAGTACCTCCTCATTTGTCATTTTTGTGAACAGTCGCCCAGCCGCTCAGATCAAGGTCCTGTTGCCGCCAGCATAAGCACCAGTGTGCAGATCTCCGTTTGCACGTGGCAGCACCTTGAAGAGATGGGTGATCCAGGGTCAGCGCCGAATGAGGGAAGATCTTGCAAAGGGGTTTAAAAGTATTTTGTACCTGGTTTCATGTGTCTTGTTACAATTGTTTAATTATGCGATGATAAATTGAACTGGATTTGAGTTCGGCCTTAAGCTCTTACTGACCATTCCGATTAACAGCAACAGGAGCGCAGTGTGAGTCATACCCCTGCATCTTATATTGTATTGCCGAAGATTCCTGGACCATTTGAAATCTTGACCAAACACACCCTTCAGACTGCTGCAACTTGAGGCATGGTCTGTGCCGACATATCATGAGGAGTTGGATGTTGAGGCAAATTTCGAGGATTGAGGGGGTTGGAGCACTATCACTATAGATGGGTCTGTTTTATTGCGTTTTGTGGATGCCAGGTCGCATCTGGCGAGCTTCGGTGCTTGGGCGACGACTTGTACAGGGATTACTTCGAGGATGTGCGACAGCATGTGGTGAGGAACACCTTGCAGGTGCGAAAAAAGGAAGAAAGTATCAGAGTATCAGAAGTTTGAGACGCCTGTCTCTAGGATCTAGATGGATCTAGATCAAAGACTGTAGATTTTGCCAGCCTCTTCAGCTTCAGCATGAACCCTCTGAAAGAAAAGAAACGCCAGCACTGAGAGGCTGGAATTCTGGGCACACGTGTAGAAAAGCTGGTGGCAAATCTGGCCTCTTCCATGTCTGGTTGTCCAGAGGTGTCTGTGCTAGGCAAGGAAGCATGGGCTGGAAGGGGCTTTCTTAAAGACAACAGTAGCACTAGAGCTCTGGCAACCCAAGTCAATCCCTTGAATCAATATGTGCTCAACTAATTACATGCGCTTTACTGTATTAATCACCACATCACCACCCGTACTCATGGATCTCACAGCTACTATACCTCCCTGATCACCACGTGAGGCCGTTTAGTTGTGTCAGAACGCCTGTGCCGAAGCTTGCTGCAGAATCCTTTGTCGCCCGAAGCGCTGGAGAGGCATTCAGTCACTTTTCGGTCGGCAGCTTTTGGAAAATCCATGTTCGATGCATCTGTATCATTCTGGATCATCTAAGCCCATCAGAGTTCGCGGTTCGGTGGAAAATTAGCATCAAGTTCATCCTGCGGG
Organism: Breviolum minutum Mf 1.05b.01; assembly: GCA_000507305.1. Lineage (NCBI taxonomy): Eukaryota > Dinophyceae > Suessiales > Symbiodiniaceae > Breviolum > Breviolum minutum. The sequence goes on from DF242496.1 coordinate 30,307, forward strand.
GTGCGAATGAATAATGTGCCATCTCCTTGCCACACTGACATAGGCATAGAATGGTATAGGTCTACCCAACCGGACCTTTTGAAACTAGAGGCAACAAGTCCTACGGCAAGATGTGGAAGATATTGTTCCAAATTTGGAAGCCAACCTGCAGCTTGTCTTTGAAAAGCTGTGTCATGGACTTGGGCCTTGAACAGTTGAAGTTGAGATGGTAGTTACACGTTGTTGCCCTCACAGCAACTGAGGCACGTGGGATATTTGACGCTGGTCCCTGAGATTATCGTCACACACCTTTTGGAAGGTCCTTGTGGAAAGGTGATCCAGGCGCATCTTGATGTTAATCAAATGTGATGACATGGGTGATGTCACCACTAAGATATTCTACAATGAAGGATTATGTATGCAAAGTACATCATATACCATAGTTGATTGGACGTTCCAGCTTGGTGAAAGATGTTAATCAAAGTTGTGTAAAACTGTGAGTGGAGCTAACGGTTAGTATGGCATGACAGTATGACTCAGCTGCTTTTTGCGAGGCAGAAGCAGAGCAAGCCACCTTCGTGAGGACCTCAACAGGAGTACTCCATCACCACCAGGTAGAAGTTTTCAGACAGAAATTCAGATGTTGTCGACATTCCCCACTTTCTCGAGCCATCCCGTACTCGAAAGATAATTGTCACTTATACGTCCAAGTAAATGCTCCTTCTGTCGATCATTTTTCATCCAACTTGCATAAAACAAGAGCAGAGCCACTGAGGTGTTGGAACCCGGCTACCGTTGGCCATCACATTTGCTTGGAGGTAAGCCTATGAAGGATCATGGCATCCCTTGCCAGGATGGTGAGTCTATTCAGGTGACTTGGCGTCATCCCACACAACCTTCCTCCCAAAGCTAGGCCTAAATTCGTCGCCAGAAATTTCACCTGTCAGGTGGGTGAAACAATGCAAGATGCTGTAGGCGAGTGGGTCAACGGTGGCCATGGAAAATCCATGACTTTCCAGATACATTTCACCTCACCTGGCGGATACCTGATATACTTGGAGTTTCCCTTCAACTCTCTGCAGGCTGGGACGAGGTGATTTTCTTCTTCGTTGATTTAGATCATCCCATGCCACACGATGGGCGCCTTAGCAATTTGCAGTTTCCCTTCGTTACTGAAAGTCAGGTATCCGTGGGACAGGGAGTTTGGGCACAAAAAAACGGAGGATGGTAGGATTCATCCAAAACATCCAAGGAGTAAACCCTAGGAGATTGGGAAAAACATCTGTCAGAAAGTTGGATGGCTGAGGGTTTTTTTCAAGAATTGGTACAGGACATATCTCACTGAAGAGCATTTGTTTGTTATTCAGGACTCCAAGAGCTGAAGTTTAAGATAAGATGATTATTTTCTTTAAAAAAGATATAGGTAATAGCAACAAAATAAGGATACATAAAGATAAAGATAGAGATGCATTGACATCATCTTACATGACCTGTTGAATCTTGTTGATGGATCTTGAAGCAGCTGAAGCCGAAGAGGAGATCCGCTTGGATGTGATTCTTCTCCGACCCTTGGCTGATGGAAGCTATGTGAGACGTGGCACCATGGTTTTTGCAGGTGATGCCTTGAAGGAGGTTCGGCATCAGGGGAGGTGGAAATAAGTTGGAAGGACATGAAAAAACGAGTGACTATGAATTGGGGGGAAGAGATGATGGATGATAGATGAGTTTAGTGAGAGCAAGTTTTGAGGCCAAACTATCACAGTAACACAAGTTGCGTCTTGTATATGATATACATATGTTTTTTAGTTTTTGTTTGTTTTCACCATGAAGTGTTGTGTTCAAAGTTGCATCCATGGTGTAGAAAGAGGTCCTGAAGAGTCTGAATGAGTAGGAGTTGCACGTTTGGCGTGGAGACATGCTTGCCTTTGCTGGCACGGGAGCACGAATGCTGTACAGACACTTGGCTCCTGCACTGGCCTTCGGCACATTGTTCTTTAGGTGAATGACTTCAGAGGGCGTCAATTCGAATGGCAGTTGGTTTGGTAGTTTTTTACTCTATATAGTAGTTGATTCATGTTGAATCCGTCCAAAGTTGCCTTCATCTCAAAATTGAAGGTTATTGAGAAGGCCTTGGGATAATCTAAAATCCACTCAGTATTTCAGCTCGTTCCTCCATTGGCAAACTCTGGAAATGGACGCGCTGTGGCATGTTGCGCACATCAATGATTTTGTTTCGTCCAAGCCGGGAACAAGACCAGATTTTTGCTTCATTTGACATCGAATGGTAGTAGTGCCATGTGACAAGTTTGAACCACTCGCTTCAACATGTCGTACTGCTTACTGTCTTTCCTGTCCCTAGAATGCTTCCCATCAGGAAATTGCTCGACTTGTCGTGTGGCTGGGCTGCCAATGCTACAATCATCACACTTTCAGGAGGTGCTGCATTGCTGTTAGCATGCCTTTTGCACAGCCTAGAAGCCAAGCAATAGCATGTCAACACATGATTTGGTAAAGGATAATAATAATAATAATAATGCTTCGGACGTGATCTGAAAGAGAGTCAACTTTGGTAAGGATGATTGGAAACACGTATGCAAGGATGGAGGGATCAGTAAGGTTTTGCATTCGCGATGCAATTTGCACACATGTCAGGTGCGCAGTCAACACATCGTGAAGCTTGGCCCCGTGGCAGCAAAGGCAGTCGGGACTTGTTAATAGTTCGTACTGTTTAGGTATATTATTGGCCTGCAGTATATTCATATTATTCAATTTATTCATATACAATTGCGGAGTTTGCTTGCACGGCCCCACAGCACTGCTGAAACATCAAGAATCTCAGACGCAAAGTCCAAGCATGACGAGTGCATACAGGCATTAGACACCTCGTTGGCTGCATGGATAATGTTGGGTTATGCCTAAACCTCCGATGGATTGCCACTGCAAAGATTATAAAGTGAAGAGCCCAACTTTGACCTTCAGACCCTTTCCATGCAGCTCGACTATGATGATCCATGAATGTAGCCTCACTCACCCTATGAATCCATATTATTTGTGTCCTCAGCATGTACCATTCCTCATCATCATTTCTCACATATTCTCCATGTTGCTGCATTTTGAAGCTGACCACACGTGATCATTGAGGTGACATTTTGCCTAGGGCCTACAGTTGGTCAGCTGACTTGATACCTATTCGATGCCAAGCCACCAGCGACTTGGACGAAAAACACGTGAGTTGATCAAGTTGGTCCCTGATGTTCCATGTCTACAGCCTCCAAGAATGCATGAATTAGCAAGGCAGCAAGGGCACTGAGGACAGACATGAAAGATAAGGCGTACCAAAGATGACACTAGAGATTATCCATCACTATGGCAAGACTTCGCAAACCTGGTTGCTTTGCCAAGGTTGGCACTCTTCCACGGCTTCCTTGCCATCCCGGCGCATAGCGACAGCACCAAAGAGCAGTGTAGCCAGTTGCAGCGGAACTAGCTGGCTACGGAGGAGTTGTCGCTTTAGAAGGATGTGCCATGGCAGTGGCAGCTGTGAGGGTATTGGGATACTAGCATCCAAGTTTCATCAAGTTTCTATAATTCATTGCAAATGTGGTTTGTCAGGGCACCACTGTTCTCAAGCCCACTTTTCTTAAGCCCCTTTGCAGCTACATGCTTTTGCACGTGAATTGCAAGGTAAAGTGCAAAGGCCAGTTTTAGCAGAGTGTCCAGGGCCAGAATCTCTCAGCATCGTATTTTCGTTCATGTCTACATACACACATGTATGATTGCGTGGCTCTATATATATATATATATATATGGGTCAGCATCGCTACGGTACCCCCCCCCC